>VZTJ01001275.1:554498-607778 GCA_013397795.1 Orthonyx spaldingii
AAAAAAAAAAAAGAAAAAATCTGCTAACAAAATTCAGTGGTGAGGCAACATTTCAAACTCTCATCAATGCAGAGGAGGACAGGCACGTCATTCACTCAGAACTGCAAAATGTTGCCAGCTGTAAGATTAAACTTAGCAATGTAATAGTGGAAAGTACCAGGTCATGCACTAAGAAGATGTTGAGAATTTTGGCTACCAACAAAGTGCTTATCAGTTGACAGCAAAGAAGGAGAAAGATCTAAACATCATAAAAGCCCCCAGTATTATGTGGCATATAAATAGGCAGGTGTGTTCTCAGCATGTATCAGATGAGAGATTTGTGGCAGGGTTGTGTGTTACACTGATAAGGCCTCGTCATGAAAGCCATGTTCAATTTTAATCACCGAGGTTCTGGAAAGATTAATCCAAACAGGGACAGGTGCAGAGACCTAGGGCATGATCAGTGCACTGAGGAGCTTATCTTGTGAGAAGAAGGCTTGGCTTGTTTAGCAAAGCAAAGGAAAAGCATGGAAATATTGGGCTCTGTGAATAGTAAGCTGGGTAAAGGGTCAACAGTGGCATGTTATTCAAGCTAGAATATTAAAATTTAAAAAATAAATGGATGAAAGGTTAGAATAGAGTTCATTGAGTGCTACCATGAATGAAGCTTCTCAATACTACTCTCCAACTGTCTGGTTCACATTGCAATTTTGGGAGATTTCTGGGATTTTTGCTTGCAAACATCTCTCTGAGATTTTTCCCTGTGATCATTTCATTACAAATTCTGATTGAAAAGTAAATCAATTCAAGTCTATAAAAATTTTTAAAACTTGCTCCAAGTGGGCCTTTTTCATTCCTTCCCTCATCTCTAAGTAGTAACGGTGTTGTCTTGTTCCTTAACTCTGTAGATTTCCCTTGGCTGGTAACAGTTTTAACACGCAGCGGGATTGCCCCATAGCATTCCTACTGTCTCACGCAGCACATCCAGCCTGCGCCCAGGCCTTCGCCAGTACTTACCACATAGACTTCATTGCATCTCTAGTTTTTGCAGCTAAAATGGCCCTATTTCCTCTCTCAGCTAGGACTTTTAACATTCTTTTTAGCATCTATTAGCCAAAACCACTAAGATTCCCTTTTGCAGTCTGACTTCCCAGTAGTGGCGAACAGGATAATGACATAAGGTATTCTCTCGCTTTATTTACTTCCCTCTGCCTCATGCCCCTTTTCTCCCAATTGCTCAATTTTCTTAATAATATGCAGTTCTGACTGTTGCATTTATTGTTGATTCCCTGGCTTGTTCTTAGGCTCTAATGTGAACGGGCTGGAGGAGCCCAGCCTTGCCAAGCGGCTGCGTGGCACTCCTGAGCGGATCGAGCTGGAGAACTACCGGCTGTCCCTGCAGCGCGAGGAGGAGCTGGAGGAGGTTCCCGAGGAGACACTGGCAGAGCACAACCTGAGCAGCGTGCTGGACAAAGGCACAGAAGAGGATGTGCCCAGCAGGTGAGCACACATTGCCCAGCAGCTTTTCCTATACCCATCCCAGCAGATTTTGCCTGCCTTTCCCTTTTCTTTGACTATTTACCATGTTGCCCTTTCTAAAGTTTTTGAAAATGCTCTGCATGTGTACACAGATGTTTCATCTTGTAGTTTCTGTTCTAAATAGCTTACTACTACTAGAAGATACCCATAGCACCATAATACCATGAGATTAAGGTCTAAATTGGAAGGGATTTTTAAATTTAATTTTTCAATTGTAGCAAAGGTAAATGAGTCTTTTGAGTAAATAGAACATGGATTCATATAGAAAGGGCTTCCAAAATTACCTTCTTTTCTGTATGTTTTGCATTGCAATTCAAAACCACGTTTGGTTTCAAGATTCAGGCATGACACACTTGTAATCCTGGCTGAATGCTGGTGCAATGCCTGAGAGGTATTAATGGGAAGCAAGAGGTATGGCTATTGAAAAATATGTTGTACCTTCGTGATAATAAAATGAAGGTATATAAATGTGTTGTACCATCATGAATTTCTCTTTTTCTGCAAAATTCTGTGCAAGCACATCAGGATTCACATCCATGTAGGTGGAGCTACTGGAAACAATTGTTGTAAGAATCATGGAGAGGAAATCCTTGAGGAAGAATGCTTGTGAACTTTATAGTCAATGACACAGTTTTGCAGAGTCTTGATCTCTTAATACAATTTCTTGTCTACTTGTCTTTGTAGCAATAGCAGCCATTACCTTTTCAGCTCTGAGTCTGTCCAGTAGTTTTGAAATAAACTCAGAAAATGCTGTTGTTTCCTGAAACTCAGATCCTACAATCATATTCTAGCATTACCTGCAGATATAGATCTGTATGAGAAATTGAATAATCTTGGCCTATTTGTGGGAGATGCAAACTATGTATTTTCTTAACTCATCCGTCCTTTAGTTACCTGCTCAGATTTAGGACTTATATCAACTGTAACAATGTAAGCATTGATGATATCAGGGGGTTTTAGTCCTTCATGTTTCTAGCTCTAAAACAAAAGTATGGAGCTACTGACTGTTACTATTCTTTTTCTTGACTTCAATAAATCAGGATACAATAGGCCTGCTCAATAAATGGCAGAAGACTTACAAAGGCCAAGAGTTAGTTTAAAAAAAAAAAATTTTAAAAAAAGTGGAGTTTTGGCATGAAGCTGATGGTCATCTCCAAGAGGTGTTTTGTGAGATTCTGGAGATAGAGGGCAGTACACCATTAGGTTAGCAAATTTGATTTTGTCTTTTAGGGTGTTACATTTAGTTTCCTTTGTCCCACATTCATCCTTGTAACCTGTTATCAATATGAGTATTTCTGTCTATAATAGATTGCATTGTATAATTTTACAAGTGAGATGAAGTGTGGACAACTCACATTCTGTCATAGGGAAAAAATAGAAAATACATCATATTCCCTGTCAGTTTGACCTGGAAGTTTATGTTCCAAATCCAAATATGGCAAGCAGTTTACTCAGAGAATGGACAAGGCTGTGTGGGCTAAATATCAGAGAGAGCAGAGGGAGAATTTTCTAGGTGATGTAGCTGTTGGATATCCTCTGTCCAGCTATATCCACTCCATGGTATGTGACAGAAAGACCGCAAAAAAAAAAAAAGAGGAAGAAGTCTGACTACTTTTTCAGCAACAAAAGAAAAAGAGTTTTGACTCCTGCAACAAGCCAACCAAGGCCCTGATTTAATCATCTTCACTGTCTTGATGTAGTGCTGCAGGGTTGGGAGCAGGCAGAGGAGATGGGGAACTCTTTGTTCTCTCCATGTTTTACAAAGTGATGGGTTGGGCTTTCAGGGTTCACTGAGATGGCTGATGGAAATCAGGCAGAGGTTTCCTGTTTTGGTGCACAGCTTCCCATCACGCACACATTGCAGAGAAAGTTTACAGGAAACAGTATTTAAAGTATATTTTTTCAAAAGAGAGTTAATCTTATTTAAGCTTCAATAAGAAAAAAGATCAATTAAGCAACTAAGCCCAGACTACACAGTAGTATGAAGTATGGGAAACCTTTTAAATGCCTTATTAATTGCCTTAAAGTTGCAGTAACTCCCCGTCTGCCATCTACAGTTTTGGTGTCATGCCCTGTGGCCTTTCAAAGGTGTGTCATTGGACAGCTTGTGCTGTATAGGTAGGTCTGTATGGCAAGGGAAAAGAAGAGATTCATTGCCACAGTTCAGGTTTCAGTTCCTCTCCTCAGCGCTAAATCTGTGTACATGCACTTTTTTCTAATGAGATCCTCAACTGCTTATAGAAATTCTGTAGAACAACCTACCTTGGTCTTTGATTTCTGCTTTATAGAAAAATAAAATTTCAGCTGTTGAGTACATTCCTATGGCAGAGAGCTACCATGCTGAAAGAAATGCTCGCTATACCAGGCCATCTCTCACTGCTGTCTTTCAGCTTCTCATTTCTCAGTATTCAAAGGTCAAACAAAAGCCAAGTGATAAGTAAAGGCCAAAGAAGGTAAAGTGAGCTATGTGATGAAGAATTTGTGTCGTCACTCCTCCATGCGATAAGCCGGCTGGTTGGAGAGCAGCAGCTCATCCTGTTCAGCACCCATGGCAACAATTTGAGCAGCAGTAAACCTTATTGACAGCACACCAAACCCCCAGCATGCAGCACCTGTTAGGTTTATTTCCATACCAAAAGGTGGGAAAATAAATCAGGGAGAAGGGGAACATCACTTTTTATCTCTGTGACAATATCTGCATAAAGCCTTTAGAGTATGCCTTGGTTTCCATGCACCAAGTCCATGGCTTGCAACAGTGCTTGTATTCAGTATTTCACATGTGAAAATCAGGCAACATGTTAAAAATAACTATTGAGTTTATGCTGTGAAAAAGTGAGTTGTAATTTGAGCAAAATAATGTTATTTGTATGCAGAACAGTGAAGAGAATTTAAGATGCTGTGGACAGAAGTTTGTGACAATCAGAGCATGAACAAAGTGTTTTCCTTGTTAGGTTTGCTATCAAAAATAGGCTCTCAGACATGTAGATGAATAAAATTATGTAAATATGATACTATGACTATACAAGTTACACTTTATAGACTTATATGAAGTGTAAACTTCTTTACTTTCAACTTGTTGATTTTGCCTTTTGTTATCTATATGGAATAGGTTCTGCCAAAGGCTGTTAGCCAGTGATAGTGTGCATAAGGAAGCAGCAGAAATACTATTCTCAGATTATTCACCCAAACTTGAATTACGCTCAGACAGTTTTCTCCTTCAGTCAGATGAATTGGGCCTTTTAAAATTCATAGGGGAGGCATCCAACAGTAGCTCTAATAAATGCAGTGCTCTTATGGCGATGGCCTGTTAAGGTAAAACAAAGCTAGAGCACCTTTTCACCCTGGAGACAGGATCTGTGAGTGTGTTGCAGTTCTCATTCATTTTCCAGTGACAAATGCAACCATCTTTCCTCCTCAGTTCCCTCTAGGTAGTCTGGTGTGTAATAGTGAGCTAGATTAAATGTCATTGGTTAAGTGGTTACATTTCTTGCCCTGCTGCTTATGCTGAGGAACTGTTAGAATTAAACAGAGATGACTTCTAAAAGGCACTAATGATTTATTGCTTTGCATGGTTTAGACTTTCCTGTGGGAATAATAAGCTCATTATTGTAATTATCTTTGCACTGCGTCCTACAGTTTTTTGCCACCACGTACACTGTGTACTTAATTGGATACATATTTCTATCTGTGATGCAGAAAAGTGAGGAATTTTGTTGGTGTTTTTTTCTCCATCTCTCCTTAGGTCACGTGCTGGATCCTTTGCCTGATGTGTTTTGTATTCTTTCTACTCCCAAAGCCTTCCCTGGTTCACAAGAGCAAGTGCCAGAATGATCTTAGCTATCTTAGCAGTAGCTGCCATATCAAAAGACATGGTCTTCTACATTCTGATACTGTGAAGAACTCCTGGACCAGTTTATCCAGAGCAACGTGATATGAAAAAAATAGTTTATTTCTGTTGTATTCAATTGTCTTGAACTGTAACAACAAATGCTGCACAAATATTTAGACTTGGCTTCACAGGCACTTTTCTGCTGCCTCACCTTCTTTAAAAGAAGCAGGGTAAGGGCCATACTGCAGGCCACAGGTGATGCTGTCACTAAAAGGCCTATGAAACCTGAAAATCAGTGTTATGTTTGACACTTATGTGTGTTGAAATCACTTGTTAGTGATTTAAGACTGATCAAGGAAACATTGACTTCATAATCTTTAATATTATTATTTATTATTAGCAATATAATCTCTTTTTTTTTTCTAAAACCTTACAGTAGTTCAGAATCTGAAATGGAAGAGGAAGATGAAGAGGAAGATGATGAACTACTGCTGCCTCAGCAACCCCCTTCAGACTTGGGTGGTGTGCCATGGAAAGAGGCCGTGCGTATCCACGCCCTCCTGAAGGGAAAGAGTGAAGAAGAGATTGAGGCTGAGCAAAATCATGAGATTGAGTACAAATATGATGATGATGAGGAGGAATATGAAGAGGAAGAAGATGAGGAGTCGAGTGAAGGTTAGATTGGTTTGTCCTTTCTTTCTGCTAGCCAGCAGGGAAAAATGAGTTGGGTATTTGCAATGCAGAATGATAAAGATTAGTCTTGAAAAACTTTTCTTCTTCTTTCACTTCTTTGTTGCTCTGATTTTTGAGGGAGTTATTGTCAAGGAAGGCTTGAGGTGGTTCATTCTGGATACTGAAGGACTTTGCCCACAGGACAGTTTAGAGTACCAGTACCAACACAATATGCTTCCCATACACCATGCCAACATGCCAATTCACAGCTTTGTGCTGCTGTATTGGTTTATGGTTGGTTTTTATTATTGTTTGGAATTAGATTTGAATGTGTCCTTTGTTCTTTGACAGCAAGAACTGGAATTCACTGGAACTGCATTGTGGTTGCAGTGTTTTCAGTTTTAGAGTGCCTCACTAAGGGGTAGTGCCCTGTCACTGTCAGCAGGGCATTCCACAAGGAGGTTCTTGTAGCTCTCTTTAGTTAAAAGATGGCCTTGAGAAATAACAGAGTTCAGGTAGTTACCATTTTAGCTTTGAAAGATTTCTGTGGAAAATCTTAGGGAAAGACTCCTTCCCCTGTGCTTGTCTCAGTCATCAAAATGCAAAGTTTGTGCTCAGAATAGACATGTTTCCAGTGTTTCACCACCATGCCAAATTTCTCACTGCTCTTGTCTTTGTCTTTATACTCACATTTCCTTTTTGTGGAGACTTGTAGACTCCAAAGAGCTTTTTCGTAAAGGTCTTTGGCTGCCTACTGCGAGCAGAGGTCCAGTTTTTTGAGCCTTAGTGGCAGTGTTGTTGATGAGCTCAGCAGGCTCCTTGGCTACTTTCTCAACGTAGCAGCTGAATGTCCATGAGTGAAGTCTGTGGCAATCAAGACTTGTTTATAAGTATGGTAACATGCACGTTGTGTGTTCGGTCTGCTGAACTGTGATGTTCTTGGGCAGATGTTGTTTCATTCAAACAGTTTTCCTGTCAGACGCTTTGAATACAGCGGGAGTACGGGGAGTTGCTGCATTTCCAGACAGTCTCTCTTTCTGATCCTGTCCTCTCTCTTTCTCTCTTTCCGTCTCTCCACGGCTTGTGTGTGTACACGCGTGTCTGGTGTTATATGTGGATGTGTGCTTCCCTCTGCTGTAGAGGGGGAGTATAACCCTTGGGAGAGAGAGCTGCAGCAAGGCCTCTGGCTTCAACATCTCTCAGACGAAGAGGACTCGGGTACACATAAAGGTACCCATACACCATCTCCACTTCCATTTCCCCAAAGGAACGGGGAATGTATCAAAGAGCAGGTCCCACGAAGAGTGTCTGTGTTTTATTTAACTGTGCTACCAGCTCCCTCAAAACTGATTCAGTAGCTGTTGTTCATCTCCTGGTTCAAATGCCATAGAGCAGATTTGTCATAGCCACTGGTTGTAGGAAAGTGATAAAGCTGCCAAGTACTGCAGGGTATCTAGAAAATCTAGAAAATTTGCTACTGTAATTTGCATGAACAGTGACCCCCCAGATAATAAGTTTTAGATTTTTTCTATACATGCAGACTACTTGCACCTGTGCATTATCTCAGACACATGGGACACATCAGAAGTACTGCTTTTAGACTGCTTGTGTCAGCAAATTTGCTTTTTTTTGTTGTCCTCTGTGTGTGTGTCTGTCTGTGGGGAGAGTCTGGAAGGAAACTAATCAAGCTACAGCAATCCCTCAAGATTCTTCAAACAGTTATATAATGGTCATAAAATTAATCAGACATTCAAATCTAACTGGTTGTGTAATTTTCCATGATGCATTCTCTTGCAGTTTACTTTTGATAATTGGAGTTTTTGTAACACTTGGTCCTAATAGCTTGTTAATCTCTTATTCCCTTAATGTGGTTCATTAGAGCCAGAATACACAAGAGGAAAATCCAAGTGCCTTCCTGCATGTAAGAGGGCATATGCAGTTGTCAAACTGCATATTTTGCAGTTGATGGTTGTAATAACAGTAGCTTAGCTTCTGACTTTCTTTTTTCCAAGAGAAAAAAAAAAGGAAGAAGTGTTATAATTTTTTTGCCATTTAACTTTTCTGTGATAAGAATGAGAAGTATTAGTAAGGTGGCTGAAGGGCATACCTGAAGTAGTTCCCCCTGTTGCAATTGCTAGGGTGCTTCAGACCCGACTCTTAAGGAGTTGGTTTGCAGTTGGCTCCTTATTCCAATAAAATGAAAACATTGAGCCTACCCACAGCTTATAAAGTGCTGGTGGGTGCTACAGTGGGAATGGAGGAAAAGCCACTATTCCAAATCAAAGTGCAATTAGTGTTCAGCTTCCTGCAAAGCTTAGGAGGCAGTCCTGAGGAGAAGCTGTACCAGGTGTTATTTGAAATTCTCAAGCACTTAGACATTAAAAAAATGTTAGGTTTGCCTCTACGCCAAGCAGCAGCCCTTCATGTCTGGCTGTGCTGGCCATTATTTATTGGAAAAGGTGAGAGGGACAGGACAGGCTCAGGCCTCTGTCCAGAGGCTTGTGGAGAAACTAAAGGTGTGTGTGTTACAGTGGTCTAAATGCCAGAGCAATCCATTTTAAAACACGTAGAGCACGTGGGACCTGCTCTTTCCGAGCCTTGCTGAGTGACTCTGTACTTCTCAGCCATTGCTGGCAAACCTAAACCTTTTAACACAAAACTTTGTGTGGTGATGCAAATGCTAACTCTACTCATCCTGGGGCCTGCATGCAAGTGCTTTGGTACAGAGAGAGAAAAACCCAGGTTCCTGTCCCTGCAGGATGTCCAGTGCCTCTGGTAGCCCATGTGGTTGTGCTAATTGATGCAAAAACTCTGATGAGGCAACAGAGACATAAAGCTGCAGAATACTTGGCTACATTGTGAATCCTGCTCTGCATTTGAGTTTGTGCCTCTGAGCCCTTTTCCCTTTAATAACCATCTGCTGATTTTATCCTTCCTGCAGTTCCTTCTGCCTGTTTCTTCTGTGGTTTTAATGCTAAATCTCACACATAGTCATTCCTGAAACAAAAATCCCAAACACTTTGTCGTGTCTGGGGAAAACATGGCTGGGAGAGAGGAACTTGTTAAAATGAGACAGCAGGAAATAATGAGTGCAAGCTCTAAATGCTGCTAATGTGTCTTGTTTCCTTCAAACACTAGAGCACCATATGAAAATCTAACTGCTTTTGAGGTTCTAAACTGCTGCAACAGTGCTTTGCCCTACTCAGTGGTAACACAGTTGTTGTGAAAATTGACTTCCTACTTTATAAAGTAAGTGAGCATTTTCCTTTCAGGTTGAGACATTTGCTTTTGACGACTACTCCTGCAGACAGTGAACAGGTGAACTCCTGTCCCATGCAGAACCAGTTATTTTATTATGGATAAATGAAGCCTGACTTACAGTCCCAGAGCAGATAGCAATAGCGACAGGGTCTATAAATTTAATACCTCAGAGTAAGTGCTCCCAAGGCAGGTGTTCTCCAGAAGTTAAACAAGCTCATCAATTGCTTTAGGTGCCCATTGTTCTCTTTGACATTCCATAAGTAGCTGAGCTTTGTGTAGGCAGGTAATTGAGGAGTAATGCAATTGCTCTTAAACAGAATAATTTGTGAGACAGGAATTCCCTTCTGGGGAACTGTTAAATCACAACCAAAATGCTGTTATCCTTCAGAAAGAAATTCTCTCTTTGAACAAGTCAGTACAAAAGAGCCAGAAGTAAGCAAAGTGGTGTTTTAGGTTCTAAAATTAGCATGTGCCCATGTGTGCATATGCACATATACACACAGGTGAAACTCTCAGATCCATCATGTTATTTATTTCACAAAGAAGTGTATACCCAGCCTGGAAAGAAGTGCCTAACCCAATAGTAGGGAATGAAAAACCTTTAGTCGTGGTGCATCAATCAGATGGAGATTGTCCCTCGCCTTTAACAGCAAGATATCTTTGCAATAATCATAATGAATAGGCTGAAGGAGCTGGAAATTTCTGCTAAGTTGGTATTTACATACCATAGTTGGTTACTGTCGGACGCCCAGAGAACGTCTTTCATTTCAGCGAAGCTTCTTGCAATAGACATGATATTTAATGA
This sequence comes from Orthonyx spaldingii, assembly GCA_013397795.1. NCBI lineage: Eukaryota > Metazoa > Chordata > Aves > Passeriformes > Orthonychidae > Orthonyx > Orthonyx spaldingii. Next base: position 564,584 of record VZTJ01001275.1, read on the forward strand.
TGTTTTTAATAGCATCCCTCTGCCTTTGGAATGGCATTATTCAGCTTGGATGGGAAGTGTGAAGAGTGCTGTATTGGTGTATGCGTGCACACACAATGCTGAGCTTTTTCTGTCTGTCTTGCAAACTGATCTTAGCCAATAATATTTTCTCTTCTTATTTCCTTTCCTATGATGTGTTACCTTTCCTTTCCACTGTTCTCCCATCTTTTCCTCCCTGCCCTTCATACACCCTGCCTACAACCTGTTATGCCATGCCCTCCTCCTACTAGCTGGAAACCTTAGACTGCAACAGATTGTAAATCCGGTTGATCCTCTGGAGATCCTGGCAGATGTGCACTGGACACACATCCGTGAAAAAGAGGAGGAGGAAAAAATGGTCTCAGCCTCAAAGTCCTCCACCTCCAGAGGTAATCTCCCCCAAGCCCCACATCATCAGTTCTTGGATCACAGTTGCAGCTGTTTAACTCTGTTGCTTCTGCGCCCTTCAAGAGAAGTGACTTCAGCAGGGGCAGCAGTGATTGAAAGGAACTACTTTCAAATTTCACTGAAATTACACTTGGTTAAACATTTTGCTTTTCAGGTCAGTGTCTGTTTAAAATTGCTGCTTTCTCAGCTCCATGACGGTGTGTCTTCTGACCTATTTGTCTGCCTGCTTTGACTCCATAGCATTTTTCCTTCCCACACGTGATTTGGTAGTGCTGGTAATCAGCCCTCTGTAACTGACTAGAGATACTAATAGTAGTAGTCTTGTGCTTTTTGTGGCAGTGAGGACTCAACACTTTCTAGGGAAAGCTGAGGGGCTATGTTGTGTAGCTACTAGAGCAAAGATTGAACAGGATCAGCTTCTGTATTGAGCATATTTCTCTGCTGCTTCTTTTCCAAGTGTGTAACTCCATCTGGTATTAGCAGGGAATGATGGGGGTCAAAGGGCTTGAAAATCTGATCAGTGGGGGGTTTGATTCCCTGTGTTTAAGGTATGACAGTATATCTGCCTCTAATGTGAGATGTGACCTTTGCAAGCTGTCAGTTACTTAAGGGAAAACTTCAGAGGGGGGAAATGCCGGTAGTCTAGATCTCATGTGAGCACTTTTCAGCAGTCCCTGCTGACCTTGTTCTAGGCTGTTACAGTGTGTCTTAGGTAAGTATGTCATAAGTGCCTTACCTGTGGGTTTAACTAAAAGTTCACCATGTAGCTGATGAGCAGTGGTCTTCTCTCAGTCTGCAACCACGGTGACAGAATTGCAGAGGGAGTATATATGCTGTGAGAAGGGGTGTCTTCCACAGCAAATGTGAAATTAGGTTAAAAAGTCCAGAACTCTACCTCATGTCACTTTATTCTCTTCTATTCCAGATAATTATCTTTTCCTTACAGTTTTAGATGTTGGTATAGGTTGGTTTTTTTTTTAATCCTGGTCTAACTTGACACACAATTGCAGATCAGTTTGGCTATACTTATGTTTGCAGTTTGTAGAATGCACTGGGATTTTCTGGTGTGAAATCAGCTCCCTACAAATAAGAGATGGGTATTTTGTTCCCACTGCAGCCACAGAAATAGGCTGTGTCCAACTGTCTGTAACTTTTAGTATTGCTAGGGTGGTTGATTAATGTTTAAAAAACACTGAGTAAAAAATGTTAACACAGTTTCTTAATTTTACAACAATTAAGGTTACTTGTGCTTCTGCTTGGGGGTCTGTGTCACTCTAGTTTCCAAATTTTTATTTTAATTTGTGTTTTATAATCCTTAATTTTCTGTGGCATACTATTGCAGTTGCCAGCAACAGGTGATCTTTCCAAAATTGATTTTGTGGTCTTTCCAAATTCCTTTGGGAAGGAAGTATTTCCTTTCTGTCCCCTGAAACTGGGCTAGGACTATCTTGATTTATGATTAGCTGCTTCTATTGCTTTTTCATATCGTAGAGCTGTGTGCAGGTGTTATCACCAGTTTGGGTATTGAAAAGGCTATTGCCAGTATGTGTTTGTGGACATGCTGTAGGTTTTCAACCTGAATTCAATAGACAAATTGTTCCTGGCTGAGGAGCTGTGTTCTGTGATACGAGGTGTTTGGAGAGCCCACTGGCAGCAGCAGTGATAAGGTCTGATGTGACAGTCTGGGACAGTGTCACAGTTCCCAGAAGTCCCTCTCATTCTGCTTTGGGAGCTCTTCTTCATCTGCTGGTGTGGGCACCTGGGCAGTGCAGGTTCTGGGACACCTGGGACCTCTCTCATTGCTCAGCTCTTTCTTCTCTCAGTTTCCCTCCGCTGCAGAGGTTCAAGGGGAGCACAGTAGCAGCATCCTGCGGTGTTCTCACTGTGCCACACATATTTCCTCTAACATTACAGATCCCACAGGAAGATTAGGCCCCTGACATTTGTGTGTTATCTCTATTTAATTCTCAAGCCTGGAATCGGTTGTTTGAAATTTCATAGGTTTTATTCCTGTATTTGCTACTGAAAACTTTCCCTCTGTCACTCTTGTGTTTTAGACACTGACTGATGGTCTAATTTTGATTTCTTACAATTTATTGTTTTTTAAATTCAGCATCCGACCTTCCCTCCGTACGCCATGAGGCGGTACAGGCGTGGCTGGAGACGGTCCCTGGAGGTAGTTTGGTGATGTTCTATGTATTCCAATGCACAATAACCCTGCCCGTCTCTTCTCCATGCCTTCAGCAGCTGAGCTGGTACTTTAACCCTGGAACTTACGGCCCTGTCGCTACTGCATGAGTGGTCTGGAGGGGGGGAAAGGGGAGTGTGCATGTCCGCCTTGCTCAGACAGCCCCTTCTCGCATGAACCCCACATTCATTGTAACCCCTCTGAAGGCAGGCCAAAGACAGGTTATCCTGGGTGGAATGATGGAGGAGGAGTCTAGCTCAGCGCTTTGATTTGCTTTGTAAACTGAAGATGGGACCGGTTTGTCTTCTCCCAACCCTTAGACTAAAAGAACACGGGGCTTTCTTGCAGTTGAAAGGTTAAGTGACAGAGAGTGCTTGAAGCAATTGCACTTCTCTGTAGCAACTGCAAGCTGTAGTTATGTGGTGAAGAAAACAGGAAAGAAGACTAAGTCCAAGCTAAGGTCTTTAGGAATACTGGTGGTTGTTGCGTCTCTTTCGACCTGGTATTCACATTACTCAGGAAAGCCTCAGGAATGTTGAAGGATGGTAGAGCTCAACTGATTCTTTTTGCGTAGTCCTCTAAGCTCTGTTACAAACCGATGAGCCTGAAGATTGTGGGGTGGCAGTAAGGAGGGAGTACATTGTGTAAAGTTGTGAAGGTGTCTAAGTCAGTGGAGCAGTCTGTGCTAGGTAGTTGATCTACAGCTGAGTTGCTTTGGCACATCAGAATAGCCAGCTTGCCTTTAAAACTTTGCTTCTGCTGCTGCTCTGGCAAGTCAGCAGTGTTTACAAGATGTCTGCACACGATGCAGGCTGCTCACAGCTGCCAGCTAATACCAACCAAGTGCTGATCCCAGTTTCTGGCTGCCATAGTGTGTAACTTCTGAGTTATTGTGTGACAGCTTTTGGCCTCTTGCTCCTTACCCTAACTGCATATATGTATATGCACAGTATATGTGTAATGTAACCAGCCACCTGCAAGCTTTCCGTGTCCCTCAGAATGGGATCCACCCTTGCACCAAGTTGTTACTTATTGATGGTCTGTAATCTTCCATTGAATTTTGTGTACCAACCTATTTAAACCTTGATTTTGTCCTCTCTCTCCAACACAATCTGTGTGTGTCACGTCCGTTCATTGTTTCTGGATCTGAAAACCCACACATACATAGTGGATTCAGATATTCTTAACATCAGTCATGTTATTTGCAAGTTTTGATTAAGATTACTCACATTTGCTGTTACCATAAAGCCATTCCATGACATTGTCATTTCCAAAATAACATAAGCTATTGCATACCTAAGCAACAATCAGACTGGGACATGGTTTGTTTTTGTTCAGTAGACTTATAAATGCCCTTGTGGGCCGTCCAGCCTTTGCCATATGATTCCGTTTTCCTGTGCTTAACATCAGTAAGGGTCTGGATTTGACAATCCTCTGATGTAAAGGAATAGGCCAGTATGTTATCACACAAGTGGAACTGCTTTTTCACAGTAGCTGACAGAAAATAAACTAGTCCATACATTTGTCTGTCTGAATAATACTACAGAGCATGGAAAAAAGGAAATTCTCAGGTTGAACTAAGATGACAAACCACCTACTGAAGGTTGTATTTTGAAATAAGCAAAAACCTATATTAAAGGAGAGGCTGCAAGACCTCAGTTTTAGGGAGGGCTAATTTGTTGTCAAGATTGTCTTAAGATAAATAGTTCCAAGAGCCACATCATCACTAGTGAAAAAAAAGGATCAGGGCCTGCTCCTTGACTCGGTGGGAAGGTGGCCCACCACTGTTCACTGCCATATGGCTTAACTTGTGCCATCCAGAATCAGGGGGCTGCCTATGGAAGCAGCCTCTAGCCCTGCCTTGGGAATTCACTGCTGGGGGTTGTGCCCAGAGCCCTCCTCAGGAGGACAGGGTGACACTGCACGTTCAGGCCCAGAGACTTGCACCAGTGAGGTTACTGGTGCAGCTGCAACCAAGGTGCTTATAAATGTCTCTTATCATTGTTGTAGAACTATAACCTATGTGTAAAATTGGCAAACGTGCCTAAAAAGATATGCTGACTGTGTGCACATTTGCAGCAGAATGTGCAGCAGAGCTACATGTCTGCATGTTGTTGAACATGAACTCGCTGCATACTTTTAAAATTGTAGTTCACTGATGCTATTGTGGAAAAAAAAAAACCAACTGGAAGTGCTCACTTTTTAAAATAATTTAAATTATGTTTAATAAAAATGTTTAACAAAAAAAAAGGCAGCAAATCATCCATTGCACAGTTTTTTTTTAAAGTATCATATAATAATGAAATTTATACCCCACACTTTGGTCTTATCTCTTTTCCTGTAATTAAGTCCTGTCACAAGCAGTAGTGTCAGATGTCATAGTTTTTAGAGTTACAAATTCAAGTATGTCTTCTTTATTTTGACCCAGCTGATCAAATTGTGTTCTGGAAATTAAAAAAAAAGTTTTGAATATGTAATTTTAATTACTTAAAAGTGTCTCAATTAATGATCTGTTACAGAAAGAAGGTTTTTTTATATGTCATTTTACTTACTTTAAAGCATCTCAATTTGTGCCCTAGTTGCTTATACAGCATATGCATTTTCTTAGACCTTATTACCAAAGACTGCTTGCTGCACAGAGTTAAACAGTTTCCAAGTGTAATAATGGTCAATCCCATAGCTAGACTCTTGTCTGTGACTTACACCCCCAAAGTCTGTTTCAATTTCAAGATGAACAGTCCTGGTTAATTGTGAGATTTCAGTTTTGACCTAATACACATATGATATCAAGTGGTGGTAACTGTTCCGGAGTGGTAAAGAAAAAACCCAAAATCTTCCTGGAAGAACAGTAACCTTTATTCTGGTTTTATGTCCTCCCAGTCCCCTTCTTGTTTAATTTTTCACAAAACCTGTTGCTCAGAAAAGCCCTGGCAGCTTTCACTGCAGGTGCCTTGGAGACTCCCCAAGGGCAGACATTCCTTGATTCATTGGAGTCTGGAAGTGTCACTTCACCATAGATGTCTCTCCAGGTGACACATTTCAGGATTTCTTGTTTTGACAGTAATCAATAAACATCTCCAGTATAAACTGTTGGTACGGTTCAATATAGAACTTTTTCACTGTGTAGTGTTTGTTTTCTTTTCTTTTTTTTCCTCAATATTTGAATATATTCTAGCTCCATGTGAGGAGGATGATGTGGAGGATGAGCTGGGCACAGAGCCTGCAGACACAGAAGGGCAGGCAGGTGAAGAGGGAGACACGGGTGCAGAGCTGGATGATGGTAGGGTACCACTGTGCAGCCTTTAAACCTGTTGTGTGAGCAGAACTGTATTGGCAATGAACAATTTGCATGAGGGTACTTAAACCTGGTCTTATTTTTGGAGGTGTTTGTTTCAAATATTTGAGAGGGAGCCAGGAGTGAGGAACAAAAATAAGAGAAAAACCTCAATGTCCTGGGTTATGTAATGAATTTCTCACGTCCTCTCACCACATGTCTTGTGTCTGTATTCAGTACTGATCCTGATGAATAACAGAAATAGAATTGAATTTGTGAAAGGTCCATAATACTATGTCAGAATCCTTCCCTTGCTCTTGTAAAATTAACTGCATATGGCAGAAAGCATTGAAAATTTTCCAGAGAACTGATGAGGCAGGACTTCAGTTACTGATTTAACTCTTTGTACTAATAGTCCAATCATTTACTGCTTACATTTACTGCTTAAATGACTAATTATCACACCAAAAAAGGAGTGAACATTTAGGTGTTCAGGTTATGAAAGTGGTTAGCACCATATGAGTAGAAAGAAAGTATTATGTCCTGATGGACTTGTATCCGAATCTCTTGTTTTTTTCCCCACCCCATCCATGATCAGATGATATCGCATCTGATGCAGAAGCAGAGTTTCGCTTACGTCAGGGTGGTGTAGAAGGGCCAGAACTAAAAGTCTCTGAGGATGAAGAAGAGGAAGAAGAAGAAGAAGAAGCAGAAGGTGCTTCTCGCAGTGTAACAGAAGGTAATCACTTTCTTTTCAGTGCTTAAATGATGTTAATTGCATCTGAGATAGTCTGTACATTTATGGGATTTAGGAGAAGAGAGTCTCTTGGATTTGAAGCATCTCACTACTTGCAGTGGCAAGGTATGTGCTTGTGTTAACATTTTGAGAAGAATGTTCTGAATTCATCAATTACAGCTTTGTAAAATGTGAGAACTCTTCTAATTGCTTTTTCTTGTAAAAGTTGTTACATTAAAAAACTTGTACCATTTTGGACATTTAAAAATTTTTGTCTATGTTCCAGGTGTCCAATCTAGAATCTGTAAAAAGCCAGTAATTTTGTCAATACTTGCTGTGCGTAACATTAAAAAAAATGGTAGAATATTAATGATCTTACATGTTTTTGGAACATTTTTGCTTTCCTAGATCCATGCAAGCCATCAATCCCTGTCCAGCCCTCTAGTGACAGTGTTCTTCCTCTGTCTCCAGCTGCTAGTCCCAAAGCAAAGCAAGCAGAGGTAAGAAAGGGAGAGTTTGATATTTTCTATTTACCACTTGTAGTTCAATAAAACAGTTTGTTGGATAAACTAATGAGGACTGGCAGCAGTGGGCTCTCCTTTTCTGTGTATAAATTTTTTGTTGATCTTGAAATCTGACTTCATTTAGGCTTAAAATATAAAGTATGCTATCTTTCTTTCCTATCTTCAGGGTGTAGTGGCTCTATCACAGTCACACAAGTTCCCATCACAAAGCCCCAGGAAGAATTATCCAGGGTATTTTCATTTCAATGAGCAGTTAACAACCGGTGTATGTGATGAATGAGGGGAACCATAAGTAAGGTGTTTCCTGTTTAGCCTGATGTGGCTGTCTTTTATGTACCAAAAGCAGATTCTGTACAGTTGCAATTGAAAATTACAGTAGTAACCAAAACAGTTCTTCTTTATTCCAGAGTTCAACACAGTTCAGCTTAAGAAAGTGAGGCATGTCAGTGTTGTACTGTCATGTTGTCAGCCCTGGGAGGCAGCTTGCAAGTGTACTCTGGTGTGTAAGAGCTGGAAGTACATGACTCTTAAAATGTTCAAGTCAAACTTTCCCTTCCAAATGTTTTGGGTTTTTTTTTTTTTTTAAGGAATTGCTAGAAGATTATCTTAGAGAGTTTTGGCATAGAACAAATACAGTGGACTGAGTCTGATGACAATATTCAGTTAAAATATAACAATTTTTCTATTAAAATAAAGTTTGGTTTTTGCTGTCTATCTAGTGATTCTATCACAGTTCTTGTTTAGTAGGCGGACATTAGGACAAGACCTAAAGGCAGTTCTCAAGACCTGTGTGTTTAATGTGTCTTATAAGCACACAATAGAGAGGCTTATGCTCTAATGGTCATGTGTCTGCATTCCAGAGAAAGCTGGAGCAGAAGATGCTGTTGGAAGGAGTAACACCAGAACTCGGGCAGGGGAGTCTTCTGCCAAAGGGTTAAATTGTCAAAACAACAAATTGTGCTCTAGAATAAAATGGCAGTCTGGATGTAGGAGGGGAAAGCCAAAATTTCTCAGCTCTTTAAGGGACAAGGGAATTGCAGCCTGACTTACTGTTAACAGAGAAAGCACCCCTTGTTTTAAGAAAACATGGCAGCAGATGCTCTCAGCAGCAAAGTGCCATATGAATGGGAGCTGGGGAGACTTGGATCAAATCTGTCAGAGATAAGGGACCACAATACACAGAGTTAGAGACTTGAAGGGAGAACAAGAAAAGATAGAAATGGATTTCTGGTATTTATTTAGTGTTTTTTTCTTTGAAAAATCCAGTTTGCCTTGTTGTCATCTACCAAGCACAGTTTATACAATGGGCAGAAAAATGAACCACACCTGTTGAGAAATCCTAAGTGATGTTCAAAGCCTGCTGATGGGATTCCATATGTGGGTTTTTTCATATTTTGATACTTGGATGATTTCCTTATTTCTAGCTTTGTTAAAAGGAAAAAAAAAAAAAAAAAAAAGGAATTGTATTCTCATGTGCCCAGTGACTATTAATATTTTCCTTTTTCATTTTTTGGTAGGATGTAGAAGAGCCCCTGGCTGAAGTATGCCGTGCAATAAAATCCCCAGAGCCACACTTTTTTCCTGAGCCTTTCATTCCTGAGGAAAGACCAAAGGATGAAATTCCCAAAGACAGGAAAGTTAAGAGCCCTTTGGTGCCACCATCTCCAGTGTTGTCCCAGCCAGTTGCATCACCAGAAGCCATTGCACCTCCATCACTAGCAGAGTCTCAGCCAGGAGCACCAGCACTGGCTTCATCCCCAGCATCTGCTCAAATGCCTATCTGTTCCCAGCCTTTACCTTGTGCTGAAACATCCATTCCATCCCCAGTGGAGCCTCCAGTATGTTTCCAACCTGTACCAGCCTTAACGTCTACTCCTTTAGCCAAACTGGCCCTTAGGGGTCAGGATGGTGAGGTGGAAAAACTGGGGAGCCCTACTACTGCAGAAGAAGCCCTGAAACGGAGTAGCCTTGTGGAGGAGTTCTGGATGAAGAGTGCTGAAATCCGGAGGAGCTTAGGGCTCACCCCCGTGGACAGAAACAGACGCTCAGAGAGTAACTTCACCGTGTCTGCTCTGGAGACAACTCCTCAGAAGACTTTCAACAGCAGGAATATTTCAGGGGATGAAAGGATCCATCCTGTGAAACCCCAGCCTGCCCCAAGAAGACAGGGGCTGTCCAAGTTAGAAAATGAGCAGATTTCTCTGCTCACTCCGAAGTCTCCATCAGAAAAAGAGCTGAAGAGTTCCGGTGAAGTACGGGGAGATGTATCCAGCAGTTCTGGGCTTGGCCTTCAGGAAAGCTCATCTAACATGAGAACTATGGCTAGCCAGAGCTTCAACACTTCCGACTCCACCATGCTGACTCCTCCATCGAGTCCGCCCCCACCACCTCCTCAGAATGAGGAACCAGCCACTCTGCGGAGAAAGAGGTACCAAGCACTCTGGCAGAATGAGGTTGAAGCCAGGTCACCTCCAACACCAGCATCAACACCTCCTGCTCCCCGACACCAGGAGCCAGCCCCTCCTGCCAAGGAGCCCCCCCCGGCCAAGAGAGACGACGTGCGGAAGTCGTTTGCAGAGAGTGTGGATGAGATTCCGTTTGCTGATGATGTGGAAGACACGTATGATGACAGGACAGAGGACTCAAGCCTTCAGGAGAAGTTCTTTACACCTCCTACCAGTCGGCCAAGGCCAGAGAAACCACATCTTTTGCCCTTGGTCAAAGAAAATGGTGGTCCACCCTCAATGGAAGGAGGGGTTCACCAAAAGAAGAGATTGTTCCCTGACATTTCTGTGGAGGCCAAGGAGCTTGCTGAAGAAAGAATGAGAGCCAGAGAGAAGTCTGTCAAGAGCCAGGCACTGCGTGATGCCATGGCTAAACAGCTGTGTAAGATGAAAGATATGGAGATGGCTGCTGCTGCTGCTGCTGCTGCTGCTGCTGGGGCCACAAGGGCACGGAAAGCATCTTCTATGCCCTTGAAGACCAAAGAGTTGTTTTATGAGTCTCCAAAGCATTTGGCCTTGAAATTAGCAGAGGGATCCGCACGAAAACATAATTCTGCTACTGAGAAGTTCTCCACTCCTCCTGCTGATATGGCTGGACCTGAAGGGTCTGTCAGTTCCTCAGAAGGCTCCAGTGGGAAGAGTAAGAAAAGAAGTTCTCTCTTCTCCCCTCGTAAGAACAAAAAGGAGAAGAAATCCAAAAATGATAGCAGACTTTCTGACAAATCTAGTGGTGGGGCAGAGGAAGCAACAAAGCCTAGGTCTTTATGGAAGTCTGTTTTCTCTGGCTATAAGAAAGACAAGAAGAAAAAGGCTGATGAGAAATCCTGCCCAAGTACTCCCTCAAGTAATGCCACTGTGGATTCTGGCAAGCACAAAGCCTGTCCATTGATTACAGCTGCAGGTATAACAGATATGTGCCTCTGCACTGTGCACTTTTCCTACTTTTCCTAGGTGTCCTTGAAAGTAGTTTTGGTTTGCTTTGTCATTCAACTCCTGTGCTGAATGCTGCTGCTCCCTAGTGTCAAGTGGGCAGAGCAGAGTAAGTGCTAGGGACTAGATTTGTGTGTATGCATATTGAAAGAATCCACTGAAAAAAATGGAACCCTAACTAAAAGTTTAACTCTCAATATGTACAAGGCACATCTGTTTTATGTCTTAGATTTGAGAAATAATTCTTGTTGGAATTTGTGACATTTCATCCTTATTTTAAATCTGATCTTCTTATTTTCTTTGCTGGTCTCTTTTGTTTCTTTCCACTTGGCTCCATGGAAGTTGAAGACTGAAGAGATGTAATTATTCTTGTTCTCTGTAATCTGGTGCATGTCTGCTGATCTCTGAAGGACGGATTTTGTAGCCTCCTGTAAATCTTTCATATGCCCGCCAGTTCCAGGCAGAGATGTTTAATGGCAGCTTGGGATACAGTAAAGAAGTTGCCCGTAAATGTGATTGAAAGCAAACATGTTACATTTCTCTGGCATTGCACAGACAGCCGAAACAGAGCCAGCTGATGTCATTCCAAGTGCTGTATCTATCCTAAGGGCATGGATACAGTACAAAGAGAGAACCATAACCATTATTTCTAACAGCATTTGAAGAAAGTGATGATCTCTTAGAAAAAAGCTCAAACTCGTGCTGGTCGTTTTGTGGAGCAGGGCTTCTTTGGTCCCTCCCAGGCAAAACAACTGACACTGACATAAAAGGACTGAGTATTTTTGGTGCTCAATCAAACAACTTTCTGCTGAGCTCTGAAGAATTTACAGAAAGGATTGTTGCCACTTTTCTAACTTCCCCTTTTTATTTCTGACTTTGCAGATTTACAGCTCCGCCAACACCTGAGTTTCTCAGAGGACTCTGACCTGTCCAGTGATGATATTCTGGAACGATCCTCCCAGAAATCCAAACGAGAGGTATGTAGGTGGGAACTGCATTTTAGATGGATCTAGCACCATTCAGATTACAGACTCAGAGAATCACATCACAGACTTGGATGATTAATGTTGTTGTTTTTACTCTTTCTCCCATGAAGCAGGTTTTCCTGTAAGTTGGTTGACTGTCCTATCTAAAATAAGATGGTTTCACTTGTTTTCATGATTACAAGCTACTCTGTACTGTTATCATAAGAAGAATCCCCTGTCTCATTGTCCCATTACTTCACTGGGCACTGAAAGGAGACGGACTGGCCTGTAGTCTCCTGGGTATTCTTTTTTCCCTTGTTTAAAAATGGGATTTTGTTTCCCCTTTTCCAGTCAGTGAGAACTCCACCGGACTGCCTCAGCTTCTCAAATATGATGGACAGTGGCTTAGGCCCTTTCGCTGCCCATTCCCTCAGAACTTGTGCACTTTCAGGTGCCTTAGATGTTCTCGGATGTGACTTTCTCCTACACGGGCAGTTCTTCATTCTCGCAATCCCTTCTGTGACTGGGATTGTGTGGCTGGAGCCCCTTGCTGATAAAAATCAAGGCAATAAAGTTAGAGTACTTCAGCCTTTTCCATATCTGGGATAACCAGATTTCCAGTTTCCTTCTGGAGAGGGCCCATGTTTTCCCTGATCTTCCTTTATCACTGACATACCAATAGAAGCTTTCCTTGTTGCCACTGATGTCGCTGGCCAGATTTAAATCTATCAGGACCTAAGCTGATTCCTGGCTGCTTGGAGAATTTCTCTGCATTCCTCTCAGGCTACCTGTCCTTGCTTCTACCCTCTGTAGACTTCCTTTTTCTGTTTGAGTTTGTCCAGGAGCCCCTTATTCATCCACACACACCTCCCAGCATTTTTGCTTGACTTCCTCTGTGTTGGGATGCACTGCTTCTGAGGTTGGAGGAGGCAATTCTTGAATATTAACCAGCTTTCCAGGGCCCCTCCTCTCTCCAGGGCTTTATCCCATGGCACTCTACTAAGCAGATCCATGAAGAAACCAAAGTCTGCTCTCCTGAAGTCCAGGGCAGGGAGCTCGCTGTGCGCTCTCCTTACTGGCCTAAGGATCTAGTATAAGGATTTACTTTAATTACACACATTTATACGTGAAAAATATATGGTGAAAGCAAAGTTTCAAAGCTAGTTGTTTTTAATCTATTTGATTCTGTTTCAGAATGGCACTATTAATGCAAAAACAAGGGAATAATTTAAGGAACTGTTTGATCATAGTAATGAAAAACCCTACTTTCATTCCTGAGAGCTTCTAAGCTCTGCTAGACAGAATTGGCAAGGTTTGGAGGAATAAGTAGAGATTTTATTGAACAGAACACTAAGGCTTTTCTAGTACACCAAAATGAAAACTGTTTCCTGGTGGTGCCTGGTACACATGTTAAAAAAGCTCAAGGTGAAGAGAGCATCTGGGAGGGAAGTGTCACAGACACAGTGGCTGTGCCTCTTGTCTCAAACCTGTCATCCTATGTGCACAAATCAGTCTCAGATGCCAAGGTGGTCCTTGCCTGAGATGGCAAAGGTGTGGAAGTACAGCAAATTGAAGTGTAATGTGAAATACTTCCTAAGTATATGTAGTAGAATGAACTAGAATAGCTAATGAATTTAAGGCTGGTGGAAGAAATTGATGAACTAAATAGGAATTTTCTGTTTTTACTTATCTCTCTTTTAATCTCTTTCCCTAGTTGGTCTAGATCTCATCTGAGAGGAAGATTATTTTGTTTTTATTTTATTCCCTTTTTTCTCTCCCCCTTCCATTCCCCCTTGCATGCCCTCAAGGTGTTTCATGAGAAATTCTGCATTATCCAAGAGATGCAGAAGAATGAGGTACCTGGGGCCAGCAGAGGACAGATACCCAATACCTGGGGTTCAGATAAGAGTTACAGAATTACTGCTCTGCCTTGTGAGCTCCTTCCAGAGGAGACAAGGATGCAATAAGGTCCATCCTTGTTTTCAGGCTGTGGTCTGCCTTGATAGTCAGTTTTTTTCTATACTGAGCCACTTAGATTTAAAATGGCTTTTGCAGAAAGGAAGATCACATCTCTCTAAGCACTGGAGGAGATGATAGGTGACAGTGGCAGATGCCTGGAATCCTCATACTGAAAATATTTCACAAGCCCTGCTGAGGGTATGGTGGTAGTGTCTCATTTTCTCTCATCTGCTACTGCTGAAGTTACATTAAGAATTTATTTACTCAGCATTTGCCTGTTTTCTTAAGAGTAGTTTTGAGAATGTATTTATTTAGAGAATATGGATCTGAAAACTCGACTTACCTTGTTTTGTTTCATCCTATCCAAGGATGTAGAATATACATGCAAACACTGGAATGCTTTGCTCTCAAAAGAAATGTAACCAGACTTTGGGTCTGACCAAGCTGGGTTTGTACTGATTTGGGGCGGGAGTTGTATTTTTTAAGTTATAAGCTGCCAGCTGCTACTTGTTGTGGGTAAGAGCTGACTTACTGTGTGCTACTTAACTTTTATGTGAACCCCATCTCCAAACTGAAGTCCTGTTCGTGCTGCTTTTTTGGTAATGTAGAGAGCTTGCTTCCCAGACAGCCTGCTCTGTTTAGCCTGCTCTTTGTGATGAACAGTGAATTAATTCAGTGTTGTTTAATGTGGTGTCTTTCAAGAGAAACATCTTGTAAAGAATTCCTAATGAAAATGCCCCATGAGTGTTGTGTTTGTAGGTGTATGTCACTGTGTGTGTGTCATTGTTCCTGTACAATTGTGGTGTTGTGCTCAGGTCTGTGTTTTACCCCCACGGGTAGCTTGCTTTTTCCTGGAGCGTGCAAACATGCTGGTGTTGTTCTCTGGCTTCTCATTTGTGACTGGTTTTAGTTAATTGAATGTGAAAGTGCAAAATGCTGTCTGTTTGCCCAGAGTGGCACAATGCCTTCTGGACTTCATGACATGAAGGGAAATTTACCTCTCTTATTGGCAAATAAAGCTAAGTGCTTTATTTGCATTATGTTTGGGTACAGGGTAGTGTAGAATGTCCTTGGCTAGAATAAGTAGTGATTTCCCCCTCCTTTTCCTACTCCTTTCCACCTCCAATTTTAGCTCCTCAAGATCTTTGGAGGCTCTCCTTTTAAACAAGGAGATTCCATTACTACAGGTCACATAACCCACTCTGAGCCCATCTGGTGTTTCTTAGTTCATGAAGCAATGAATAAGATTCATGACGTTGGTTAAATGTAAGTTATAATTTCTATGAAATAAAGATAATTTAAAGCTATGGAATAAACACAGCTCCTAGGAGAGATTGTAAATCAGAAAGTAAACAGAGAGTTGTGTGACACAGTAATACATGGTTGGCCAAGCCAGTTCAAACCAAATATGTTCCAGAAATAAGACATTATTCCAAATCTTGTACTCATACAGGTAGATAAAGGCCATATAATTCCTCTAGAAGAAGATATTTCCAAGGTGACTGTATCTTCAAGGAGGCTGCTAAAACTAATTGCCTTCAGGAAAGTGCTAGAAACTTGATTTTGTGGCCAGAAGTTCCATTGTGCTTCATCGGTCTGGGTCACGTTCAGCATTTGCACAATTTTGTTCCATGTAAAAACCACTTTGTTTTATTACTGTGCATCTGTTTTCAATGTTGAACTGATTTTGCTTCATTTTGTACGTTTTTTTATTTTTTTCCCTTTACCATTCCCCCTTTAAAGTCGATCTATGTACCACACGCCTTGGCATTCAAGAGATCATACTCGTCAAAGGTAGTGTCTCCATTCCCACTAGTTGGCCATTGTTGCATTGCATGTCCCCCTATATATTAACCCATTGAATCCATAGCTCCCCACCACATGTGCACTAACATCAACACTGACTGTGCATGCCTGAGATGTTAGCAGACATGGGCAGCAAATTCTTTGTAGAGGATGTCTCCCAAAAATGCATTAAGCTCCAAAATGTCTGGTTGGAATGCATGCATTTATCAGTGCACCACTGTACAGTGATGTGGATGATCTATGAGCTTCAGAACAAATTGGTTTTTGAGGCACTTAGATATGTTTGCATATTCTTCATTTTTAGTACTTCAAATGTGAGTTCAAATGAATCATCGCACTTTGATCAGCAGCTTTCAAAATTACTGAGTTCACTCAAATCTTAGTGAAATTCTGCATCAAGCTAAAATCAAGGCAGAAGTTGCTGCTTTCTGAAATTCTCATTGTCTTGTCTTTACAGTCACAACAGTGTTACATGGGATAGAAAGGTCATGTGCTCTGTCACTTTACCTTCTGAATTGAATACCGTTGTGGATTTTGTGTTTTAAAAATAGAAAGAGTAAAGTGTGAGCTTCTTGAAGTTTTAACAATGATGCTTGCCAATGACCTACCTCAGGGATTTTTAATTAAGGTAAATTAAAAATTTAAATTAAATATCTCTTTAAACTCTCTTCACTGAGATCAATAAACAGAGGTAGACTGACCAATGTGGCAGTACAGTAACTAGATAAAGAAAATTTCAGGGTGGTCTGACATAACATTCTGTTCTTGAAGTTGACTCTCCATGGAGGAGATACCTTTCCAGAAGTGGAAGACACATGTTTACAGCGGTCCCTTAAAGCTTACATATATGTACATGAGGAAAGAGGTTTTTTCTTCACTGTCATTTACTTAGTGCAGTTGTGAAGTTTTTTTTGACACTCTTAAAACTCTGTGAGTGAAAGCCCTTCTAGGCTACAATATATCCAACTAGTGTATCTGGTAAGATCCTAACCCCAATTTCAGTAATGTCAAAAAGACATATTCTTAAACTAGTTTCTCTGACAGAAAAGAAGAGGAAATACCTTTCTATTTCCATAAACATTGCTTTTCCCCTTTTGGATGGCTTCTGGTGGTGTAATATTCTACACTAGTCTATGATAATTTCTTAGCTTACACTGCTGTAACTGTTCATGTAGACAAGCCTTTACCCTCTTTTAAAATGAAATCAAGGGGACCTCTATCAAGATGAACCCTCTATATGGTACTCATTGATTTTTCTAAATCCATTTGGCTAAATTTATTGAGAAATGAAAATTACTGAGAATAAAGACTGATCTGATCTTTAGGAAGAGGTTTCATATAGCAGTGGAACACAGGGGTGGGATGTTACATAAAATCACAGCTTTGCAGCTGGCTTAAATGCTTCTTCACTCCTGAGATGATCCTGAAATTCTTGCTCACTGCACTGTGGACACCTTTGCCTACAGAAGCTTGACTTTTGACACAGCCATGGCAAAGACAGAACACCTCCCTTCTGAGACTTTTGGAAGAGAAAATGGTCATCCCTGCCCCCCTGTATCTCTGAGCACGTAAATAAGATCTGCTGCTGTTTTTCCTTCCTTCAGAGGGCCTACACAGAAGAGGAGCTGAATGCCAAGCTGACGCGGAGAGTACAGAAAGCTGCCCGCAGGCAAGCCAAGCAAGAGGAGCTAAAGAGGTTACACAGAGCTCAGGTAGTGTCTCACAAGCCTCTTGTCATGGCACACAGTTCACTCTGTGTGAAAGCACCGTGATCCTGACATTCCTCTGAGCGTGTCAGAACAGAATTCTCTCTTTCTACATGAGTGCTCCTGCTCCCTCTTTCAAATTTCATGTCATGTCACAGAGGAGTGAAGAATGGCTGAAACCTATCATGAGAGTTTTACAGTGAGAAAAATAATGCCCATAACACCTTCCTAGCTGGAGATGGATGAACCATCATGCACTGAATGGAACAGTGATACTCAGATAATGCCTGATGGAGCTGCACCTATCATTGCTTTGCTAGGTTATGCTGATGGGTGAAGTGTTGTCAAATTAACCTTTAGTTACCAAAGAATCTGCTGGAAAACTGTTAGCCTCATCTATAGGTGATGGGATTTGTCAAACACTCAAGGCAGGGACTTGGCTGACTGAATAGCACCACCTTTCAGTTCAGTGTTCAGGAAGCTGATAGGAGTTGTAGAAAATAGGTGAATATCAAGGTGTTTGCAAATTTAAGAGTTAGGATACAACAGAGTGGGGAGGGTGTTGTCACCGGAATCTGTGATGCTTGCTGTTGAAGCAGTGTATTGTTGAATATAAATACTTGTTTTTGAAAAGGCAAGTTTGACTGAAGTCTCTTAGTGCTGGCTGTGTGCTGCAGACAGAGCAAGAGAATTGCTTTGGTGAGGTTCTGCTCCATTCTTCTCTGAACAGATTATCCAGCGGCAGTTGGAACAAGTGGAAGAGAAGCAGAGGCAACTCGAGGAGAGAGGAGTTGCTGTGGAGAAGGCCCTTCGAGGAGAAGCAGGTATCCATCACAACTGGGTTTGGTTTTTCGTGTTTTCTTATCAAGTGCTTGTGCAGTAATCCATAGTTTGGATTTTAGAGGTAATTGGACCATTATAGCCTAGAGACTGAGCCCAATGTGAATCCATTCTCCCTTTTCTACTATCTTTTTGAGGCTGTGTTTTTCCTATGTTTCTTCTATTTCTGGGACTTCCCTATTGGCAGAGACTTAGTTCACTTACCTTTGCCTGAGGTGTAGGAGGTAATTCTCCAGCTACTAATAATGGCTGACTGTTTCTGCATATTACTGGATAGCTACCTAGCTACCATTCACACAAAGTTGTCACAGTAAGACAACTCTGTTTGTATGTTAAGGAAATAATTGTGAAACTGTGTGTGCTTTCTCTATTGTGTTGGATTATCAAGGTAGTGTCCTTACAAGGGACCATCACAGAACATCTTCCTCACTGCACAGCCCAGCACACTGGCTACTTCTGACAAAGTTGTGCAGAGCAGAAATGCACATGTGTACTGAAAGGTATCCATGTCAAGCTGTTAAAGAAATGTTGTGTGTACTTGAAATTAAATTCAATGAGTATCATCTGATCTGGCAAGCATATGAGTGGAGGAGTACCTGGTTCAGATAATGCTGATAGAAGTATAATGATTTGGAAAAAAATCCTTAATTTGCACGGAGTCAAATATCCAACAGGCAAATGCAGTGTGCGTATACCTGACAAGCCCAGGATTATGTACCTGATTACAGGGGTCAGAGTTCAGAAATGGCAGCAGGGAAACAGGTGTTTGGAAAATGTTTGCTTGTTGTTTGAAGAACCACATCTATGCCTCTGAAGGTGGAGCTTGATTAAGCAGTGAGAGTGCACCAGAGGAAAAGTCTGTTGTGACTTCCTGCCAATTACTTCTCAGCCAGAATTAGGTATGTCTGGTGCTCTGTAAGGGTGTGCCAAAGAAGCAGGACTGAGTGGTCACCAAAGCAAATAGGTACTACAAGTGTGAAGAACAATCTTGAAGATTTCAATCTGTTTATGATCAGGCTGTCTTTTTCATTTGTGGGATCAAAAAGATAGCCTTGTGCAAACCCCTGTCTTTGCGGTGCTGCCTCCTTCCTTATGCTGTTGTTCCTGTGTAACCCCACTCTATTCTCTGGACTGCCAGTTACTTCACTTACTAAACCCACCTCCATTGCTTCTAATGGTTCTTTTCATTTTTCTTCTTTTCATCTGGAAGTCCATCTTGACTATTGAGCTTCTGAATGACTTTTATGTAAGACATGCCAGCACAAGTGGGAAATCTTAGCAGCTGAGAGAATATTATTCATGATAGAATTTTCTCATTGAAGAATCATAGAATGCTTAACACATGTTCAGAGGGGATAGAATATGACCAAGAGTAAGAATTACAATTTTATATGGGAGACTGCAGAATTAAACCTTTGGTTAAATAGCTTCTCATTCCCAGCTCACCCAAATGGAAGCAGTCTTAGATGAGCTTGTGTGTTTGTGAATTTCGTAGCAGAACTGTGAAATTGTAGGTCTTGCTTTGCAAAAGGAATCTCTTTTCTTCAGGAAGTCTCTAGGGTATGCTTTGCTCTTGCAAAATGTTTCTATCAACAGGTCATATGTTTGCAGAAGCTTAACTCTGACATAAAGGATTCACCATCCTCAATTCTTCCCCTTATTTTGGGGATTAGCCAGAAACACATTCTGTTGGGGTGGAAAAAAAAGCCATGTTCTAGTCTGTATTGACTGAAACACGAGATTATAAATCAATTCCATGCCTCACCTCTCTAGGTACTCTTGCATGGCCATAGAATTATTTAAGTTGGAAAAGAACTTTAATATCATGAGTCCAACCATTAACCCGACACTGCCAAGCCCACCATTAAACCATGTCCCTAAAGTGCCACATCCACACATCTTTTAAATAGCTCCAGGGTGGGGACTCCACCACTGCCCTGGGCAGCCTTTCCAGGGCTTGACCAACCTTTCCTATGAAGAAATGTTTCCAAATATCCAGCCTAAAACTTCCCTGACACAATTTGAGGCCATTTCCTCTTGTTGTGTTGCTTGTTGCTTGGGAGAAGAGGCTGACCCCACCTGGCTACAACCTCTTTTCAGGAAGTTGTAGCGAGAGATAAGGTTTCCCCTCAGCTTTCTTTTTATTTTACATATGTTTCCAATAAAGTAACTGAATTCCTTCTTTTTGAGATCTGTGGCATCACATTCCATAAATACAGTTAATTTATGCCTGCAATATCCACTAATTATTCAAGAGGGAAGTACCATTTTTCTGTCATCTGCATTGTGACCTAAGAGTGATCACTACATTCAGCAAGGACTGCTGTGTAAAGGTGTGGAGTCATGCTCTTGTCTCTGATCAGTCCCTCTCCTAATGAAACCATGAAAACAAAAGTTCAAAAAGGGAAAGGCAGTGTGTAAAGTGGTGTTGCCATCTAAAAAAGAAATCTCTCTCTAAGGTCGTACAAGGAGAAAAAATGGGGGAGCTTGGGAGGTATGTCTGCTGTACACTTACTTTGTCCACATAAATAGAGGAGGATTTCAGTACAGGATCAAAATAATGGCTCTTCCATAGACAGTATTAACTGTTCTGGGACAAGGTATTAGGCTCTGTAGTGAGTGGGTTCTTCAGGTTCCCTTCCTGTAGGGGAAGAAAAATAAATCACTTACTGATGAGCATTTAAATATGAACTTTTGGATAATGTTAATAGTAGTTTATTACTATTTAAAAATCCAGACAGAAGAAACAGAATTCTGTAACTTGCAACGATTCTTTTCTTTTTCTATTACAGAAAAAGGTAGACAAGACCATCTGAACTACTTCTCTATGTAGTTTATCATCTTCCAGCAAATTGCAGCTTAGTCATCTTTTCCGTCTGTAAAGAATTGCAAATTTTTCTTTTGTAGAGGTCTTCCACTAACTTTAATTCCTCAGATCTCTCACTTCTGGACCATTTTCCATTTTTAGAAAATAGTATTTTTGTGTTGGACTGGTAAGAACAAAGACTAGTTCTATAGATAAAAATTTCTTTGTTTCTACTTTCTATGCATTTTGCATCATCCTAAATATGCTATTGACAGAAGACTCAAAAAATGCTTCACCATGGTGCCCTGCTGTCTTCCTGAGAGGTTGCATCTTTAGATCCTAGCAATAGATACAGGTAGCTCAATATTCTTTCCAGGAATTTCACACATCATCTGCTATTTGTCAAGTTGGAATATTTATAGGGTGATGCTTGCTCTTCGACTAATCAAACTCAGAAGCTTTTTGGAGGCCACCATCAAATTTAATTCTGACGAAATAATTGTACCTTCTTGGCTACCTCCTTGTCTTTTCCTTTTTTAAATTAGCTCAGCCTCAGACATGGTGCAGTTGGTCTTTTATTCTTTCACAAACTGAATGCTCAATCTAACGTTTAGTTTCTGATTCAGAAAATCTCATAACCTATGATTATTTAATTGCCTAATATGTTCTCAGTGATTATCTTTGAAAATCTCAGCCTTTGGTAGTTGTATTCATAGCAAGAATGAATGATTCGGAGGGGAAACTATTTCAAGTGGCAGTGTAAGCTCTGTTTCAGGGACAAGTTTGTCATACAGAGGTGGTCTAAGCTACTATCATCCTTGTTTTCCTTCCCTCCCTTCCCCCTTCCTTCTGCATCGTGGTATTTCACTCCAATGGTAAACTAGGATCTCAGTGAAGAATTTTCTCAGTTTTCCATGGTGTCCCAAGAGACACCTTGAATGAGTTAATTAATGTAATATTACTAATGTTGTGTTATAGTGCATTCGCCTGTTTGGACATGCTAATGACTTTGATTTCCTCTGTGAATTTTTCTTTTTTTCAATTATTAACTTAAAAATATGTCAAATCAGAAATTTCCAGAACCTTTCTTTTATTCCCTTTAGCATAAACCTTGATGGTCATTTTTAAGAGCTTGGAAAATATCTACTGTCAGATCAATACTGCAAAGTTTAAGAGCCACCTCTTTGCATCAAATGAATCATATGCAGTGAGAAATGTTGCTCTCAGTACTTCCATCTGCCTCCTCCCAACGAAATGTTCCACAGTGCTAGACTCATGGTGCACCTGTCTCTAGCAGCTGTGGAAATGCACATCTCTGTCCTGAAAACTGCTGTGCAGTTCTTCCCTGGCACAGAGACTGCATTAGCAGGAACACACAATCCCATCTTCCTAAGCCTGAGTGTTTGCCATTCGTGTCAGCGCTCAGTGCCTTCCACCTGTGTGCCATACACCATCCTCCACTCACTCACCTCCAGCAAATCAACCCTTACACCTTTCCTGCAGCTGTCCTAAGAAATTACAGTTTCCTTCTGACATATTGCTCAGCTCCAAAGCAACAGGATTAATTCTGCTTTTCTCAGCAAGAACAGGAGAGACATCAGTGACAGGTACTGCTGCAAACACAAACAGGTGGAGTGTCTCTGTGTAAACTTCTTGATTTTTCCCCTTGGAAGTCCTTGCCTGCCTGCTGGAAATTTTCTCTTCATCTTCCCAATATATATGTTTGTGATATATTTGTGTGTGTGTGTACATATGTGTATATATACAGAGAGAGAGACATACAGTGTTTGTATATATATATGTGTGTGCCCACGTGTATAGCTGCCTGTCTCCTGTTTGCTCTTTTTTGTTTCTTTGTCTTTCTCATATATTGCTTTGATTGTATGGGGCTAGGGTGGGTATCTGACTCAATAACTCTGTCTTCACCAATTCCTTGTTGTAGACTATTGGGGAGAGTCTTATTACAGTGACCTCATCGACTTGCATCTGGGTGGTATGTATGGCTGAACCTCCTGCTGACACTAACCCTGCTGACACTCCTCCCCACCCTCCCTTCACCTACTTCTCCCATCCTTGGCTCACAAACAAGAAGAAACAGCCCTTGCACATGACTGATGATAGCAGAACCCCTTTTCCAGCTCAGGAAGAGGATATCCTGGCATATTCCACAAACCATTTGTCAGGCTCTCTCTTCTGTTTTTCACAGTGCTGATTTTTTCAAAATTTGCTTACTGTTTTCACTCCAGCTGCCTTCCCTGCTAGCAGTGGAAGTTCATTCTGGTTTTTTGCTTCTCCTTTGAAAAGTCCAAATCTATCACTGAAGTTTTCTTTAGGAAAATATTTTAAGGGAGACAGCAAGAGCAAACAGCACTGTCAAGGATTAGTCATGCTATTGCCTCTGTCTTGCCCTTCTGAGGCTTGTTTTTTTCTTCCAAAAAAGCCACAGTGTATGTTGATCTAACAAAACCAAAATGCTCCCTCAAGGGACTTCGAAAACACTTGCAGATGACAGATAATGTCTTCTTTCTTGTTTTGTCTTTACTGTAAGGTTAGAAAAGAATCTGTTGGTAAGAATTCCAGCCATTTTTGCTGGAATCTGCTGTTAGTTTCCAGTCACTTCAGTTTGCATCTTCACACAGCTATTAAGCTTCTTGCTATGCTATTGCTTTAATATCCCATTTAGTGCTAAACACACATTGCAGTGTTTAGTTCTCATTTTCACTTAAGAATCTGGTCATCACTCTATACCATGGTTCTGCCTTTGCTTTAATTAATGTTGCTTCCAGAGTACCTTAGTAGGTGATTGACTTTTGGGTTGCAAATGACATTTGTTTAGCATTTGCCTATCTTGAAAATTAAAATTTCCTTTGCTAGTTTAATCACACAAAATCTGTTCTTATGACATGAACACATTTGTCTGTCAGCAGATCCAAGAGAAAGCAAACACTGCTCAGTTGCCTTGTTACCTGAGGGTCTCATTTAGTTTATCTTTCAGAATATAAAGTTGCTTGATCTAAGCTGTGTTTTTTTGAGGGAGTGCCTTACAGACCAGCTCTGCAGAGGGAAAGATCCACACTCTCTAGGCCTGATCCAAGACACATCACGGGAAGGCTTCCCTGATTTCATTTTGTTCTGCATTTGATCCTTCAAACATAATCTTGCCCAGGTTTTTAACTGCCATTTTTTCTCCTGATCCAGGGAGCCTGTCCCCACTGCAGTAGTATCTACCTGTACCTGTCTGTTGTGAATGACTCCAAATTGTCCTGGCACAATAGACTTTTATTGAAGAACATCCACCTGAGTTGAGAATATGCACCCAAGTGCAGGTGTCACAATGGAAGACTTTCCTCCTTAGTAGATCTATATTGTTGCCCAGTTCTCCTGTGGTAATTTTGATGTGATAGTCCTCTGCTAGCCCTGCGCTTCATTCACTGTTCAGTCCCTCTGGCATTCTTTCCTGGGGTATCTCCTGCAGAGAGACTTTGAAACCCTCTTCATGGTTTTATCCGCCAGGGCTGGCCCATACTCATATGTGCATAGAGTAGGAGCTGTAAAAGGGTTGATGCTGAATTACACTTAACAGACCCGTATCCCTATTTAATGCTGTCTCCACTACACCTCTCCCTCCTCCTGCCTCTGTTCCTAATGCCTCTTTAGAGACAGCGATCCCATCAAAATCACTAATAGTGGCTTTTAGAAAAGCAAAATAATCTTCACTTAAAGGGATACTGTCACTTGAAAAAATTTGTTGTGCTGCAGAAAATCTTAATTGGAAATGGAATTTGCTGTTTATCTCTTCTGTGTGTTTGCTTTTTCCGTTTCTCTGAACTCAGTCACCTCAGAGTGGTCATTTTGGAACAGGCTGCTTTTATTTATATGGTGACTCAGTCACTTGGGCTTCCAACAGTCAGAGACAATATTCGTGGTTTTTTTAAAATGGTTGATAACATCTTAAAACCCTTACCAAATTTCTGCTCATCTCAAAAATATTGTTTCCAAAACAAATTTAATAATAATAAAAAAACCTATATTGGGCAGTATCCCTTTAAATGCAATGAGCCAGTATAGCCTGGAGTATATGGCTTTATAGTATTACTTTGTTGCCTCTGTAATTTGCTTTATATTTGCTTTTGGGGCTGCCAGAACACTTTGGCCAGAAGGGATACATTGCTCTGGTGATACTTGTCACTCTTCAGTGGCAGACACAGAGCTCAGCTTCAAGATTAACATGTCTGTGCAGGATGCTGCATCTGGGTGGAGTGCCATTAAAATCCCTGGGGGGCCTGCTGAGCGCTGCAGGCAGCTTGGATGCTGCACAGTTAATTATTCTATTGGCAACTCATGTCTCTGAGGCATGGGCATAACTCTAGTCATGCTGTCATAGAATATTAACAAAAATTGCAAAGCACTTCGGAAAGTTATCTGTAAACTGGTAATATTTAGTTGTTACAGATTGCACAACAACTTCTGCAAGGGGAGTGGTAACTTCTGACATCCTGGTCAACTTCCAGTGTGTAGGATTACAGACTGCTATCTTAACTACCTCCGTTGCTCTGCTCAGATGTCATAATCCTCTCTTCCTGTTCTGAAATGTTTTGTACCGTTGCTGTAACGCAGATGTTTCATTTCACGCTACAGATGGTCACATTTTAATTCTGAGTAATTATTCCTGTGTGTATATTGTATGCGTGGTGTTGTTAAAAGAACATTACAAAGGTTGCAAAGTCAACTGAAATTAAGACCTTATATCATATTGATATATCAGCAGATTTATAACTTCCAGATCCACCACAGAGATCTGTCTTATGTCCTTGTGGAATAATTGGTAGCAACACTAGGTTGTCATCTTCTGTGTAAATCCTTTTGGAGAGGAAATGGGACACAATCAGTGGATTTTATAGATGTTTGTTGGCAGCTGTGGAATACTGAGACTTGAAAATATGGATTCTGAGCCAGACAGTGGAAGGATGCAGTGGTCTGGTGGATATATACTCCTTGTCCTTTTATTCCCTCTTTTCAGACAGTCCTTGTCCTGATCCTGTCTTATTTCATCCAGAGCTCTGTACCCCACTTCCATTTTCATTCTCAGTCCCAGTTTCTCCTTCTCAGGCATTTAATTTTAATCCTGCCTTCTTGACAAAGAAATCCTAGCATTCTACCTTTCAAACCTCCTATTCCTCTCGACTAGCTATTCCTGCTCTGGTCTTCCCACTGACACAGTCCCCACAGTCTAAATCCCAGCCTTTGGACTTCTTCCAAAATTTTTGGGCTCTGCTCCCTCTTCTGCCCAGCGTTATTTGTCTGGAAAATTTTAGGTCCTGCCTTCTTCTCAAATCTACCTTCTCCTTTCACCCCTTCCCCTTTTTTTCCCTCTCCGTTGTCTGTTTTCCGTTAGTCACCTTGCCTCCTTAGTCCCAGCCTCAGTTCCTCCTAACCACTGGCTCCTGGTCTGCCTCTGGGAAGTACCTCCATTTTTCCCCCTGTGTTCAAGTGAGCAGCTTCCTTTTCCTTGCACCCAGCAGGGAATCACTAAGTAAACAGCCACACGCTCCCATCTTGCTCTGTTCTTGGCTGGGGCATGCCAAGAGAGGCAAGAAGAATGTAGAGAAGAGAGCTGGTATGTTTGATAGTGTTGATTTCAGACACATGTTCTCACTTCTTGACAAGAAGCTTATGAGCATCAGGTAAACAGGGCAGGGAAGTGCAATTGTTTGGTTTTTTTAAAAATCTTTGTACTCTGTCTAAAGCACACTCTACAACAACTTCACTTTTTATTAACTTGTTTAAAATATTTGAGCTTACTGCGTCCTTTAAAGTCTTGCAGGTCTAACTCTGCAAGGCTGGAGTCTGATATATTCATGTGGGATCAGTCCTATTTCTTGTGATTGGCAAACACAGCTCTCCTGGAAGGGGAGTGGAGTTGTAAGATAAACATTGTTTTTGCAGTCTGCAGCTGTTTTTGACACTGAAGTGAATTGGTAACATGTTTTCTTTGCTGCAAGTTTTGAGCAGGAAAGAGCACTTGATAAGCAGAACTTAAGTACCAGTACTCCTTAGGCAATTTCCATTTACCTGCTTCTTTCTGCACGTGAAAACAACAGTCTTGGGAGACAGGGTCAGTGCAGGACTGTATTCATTCTGATTGCATTTCAAAGTGCCTCAAGGTCTAGTAGAAGCAGAAGACTTCTGTGGAGTCATTTGTGTGTGTGTTCTGCTCCAACTACTGCTTTCCCCATTTTTCCCCTTCCCTGCCTTCCTCCCACCCCCGTCCGCTGGATAAATAAAAGTGGTTCAGTTTGTATGACAATCCAATGGTCTCTGAGTTTTCCCCAGGTTTCTTCTAGAGATTGTGCTTTAGAGGATATTGCTTTTGACCCAGATTTAATAAACTGTTAAGTCAGACACACTGAGAGATGTGCTTGTGGGACATTTGTCAGAATCCTTGCTCTCAACCTGCAGTTCTGTGGATGCTATTTCTCCAAGAGTTGACTTTGTGTATCCTTGTTTTTTAACAACACTGCTGTTGAACAACTTCACCAAATAGTAAAGTTGGAATGCTTTATTTTTCAGTACTTGGGTTTCTGACCATAGCCTGATTTTTTTTTAAGGGTGGAAAAGAGGACATTTCCTGTGATCAGTGCAGTTTGACTTACTGATCTCTTTTGAACTGATTCATATTTTAAGCACTGATTTAAAATTAGAGCTCTTAGTATTCCTGATAAATGAGGGATTAAATTTGTTGGTAGAATAAATTTCCAAAGTGTCATGCTTTTAACTTGTGAGGGCAAGTGCCACATAATGATTCAGTAGAACTGAGATTGGCCTCGGAGCTGGATTTCCTGGCCAGTGCTGTTTTCCAAACCACCCTGATTAGTCAACAATATAGAAACCAAAGTCTTTGGATGCAAAGTTTGTGAAGGATGTGATCCCACTTAGTCTGTGGTATATCTGTTTGAGAAAATCTAACTTGCAATGACTCACCACTTCCCAGAAATCATCACAGCTCTCATATCAAAAAACAGGGGCAAATAGTGAAGGGGATCAATGTGAGCTGTAGCTTGGGGGTAATGGGGTCTTCCACCCCAAACTTTCTGCTGTGCTTTTTTCATCCTGATTGATCATTTTGACCACTGTGCTTCTGATTGTGAAGAAGTGTTATGGAACTAGGGAGGAAAAGGACAAAACCAGTATGAAGAATTGCTCTTTAATCAACAGGTAAATAAAGATTAGAAAACAGTGCAATAGTCCAATGTAGCTTCTGTAACAAAGAACAATGTATATTGAAAATGAAGGTAGATTTTCATAGTGGCTATAAAATTTCTGGTCCTTGTTTTGAAGAGGCTTTGAAGCTATGGTGTTTATTCTTGACCTGGCTCTTGGTTTCCATCGCTGTAGCAAAGTCTGCAATCTCTCAAGAGTACCATGACAAACAAGGTCATTCTTATGTTTTTTTTACACAGAAGCAAGGTAATTCCAGTCACTTTATTAATGGGATGTCTGATGTCCAAGGTAGAGTTTCTGCCTCTCAAGAATGTTCAGTGTGCTCAGGAACTGGGGCTTGCTCCTTTCCTTAATGAGCTGCAGCTCCTGCCTCCAAACCATGCTCTGGCTTGCCCGCAGCTTGGACTGCTGAGCTCTGCTTCCAAGGCTTTACACATGAGAAGAGTTGGCCTGTGGCATTGAGAGGGAACAACTCGTGACTAACACAGTCTGTTGGCAGCTGTATCCCTCTGGTGAAAAAAAAAGGTGATTTTCTGTTCAGAAGCTATAGCCACACCTTAGACTCTTGCTGGCAGTACAGGGGGAACCTAAGAAGGGAATGGTCACAGAAATGGTTCTTCTCTTGCCCTTCAGCTCCTTCCAAACAAACTGCTTCAGCGGGTGTTGCTGCTGCCAGCAGCACTCTCTCCATGCTGTGGATGAAGACCTGTGTCAGTATATTTTTGGTGATGAAGGACAATTAAACAGAAAGGGGTTACGTTTGTTGGGATTTTTTTTATTTGCACAACGAATGGGTTTTTCCCTATCTGGTCCTGGCTCCACATCCATAAAAATTGTCTTGCAGTGATGATTTATAATTTATAATTTAATGACCCTAGGAGGTAGTGATTTGTCTTCTCTAAACAATGCAATAATAATAATACTATTTACTGTAGGATTAGTAATGGCTTTTGGAGCAATAAGCCATGAAATAAGCTTTAGAGAACCATGGGGAGTAAGTTTTCAGGTTGCACTTTGTTCTTGCTGTTAAGGACCTCCAATACATAAGGACAACTTTCTAAAGCCTTGCTAATCATCCTACTTTGGACAGAAGTTGTTTCCAAAGTATTTGTAATGATCATAACCTGTATTCACAGATGTAATTAAGTGTAATTTACATCTAGAGTAGCTGGAAAGGATCTTAATTGCAAAGGTTGTGTTTATTATCTTACTGAAAAAACATGTTGACTTTTCTAGTAGCACGACTAGTGTGGATACCATGGACTTTGTAACTTGATTCAAGGACAAATTTTCTTTAGACAAGAGTGGGAAGATAACTAAGAGCAAGGGAGGAAAATACAATTGTGGGGAGTGAGCTCCATATTAGTCAGGTGCTGTGTAATCCCTGAGGCTTTTTACTGGAGATCAAAGATGGGATCCTCTCCTAGTATCAGACCCCTTGCTCACTGATGACAAAAGCTAGTTGTTTGTGGCCATTTCACAATGAGATGAATGACATTTTCACATACTGGATATTTATTTTCAGCTCAGATATGGAAAACTGGAAGTTCCTCACCAAGTCTCTATGTCCATGGCTTGAAATTTATCAAATCCCCCACCTCCCAGTTCTGAATGAAACCTCAAACCCTGAAAGAAGTGGATTTTTCCATACAGTTAAATGTCCATCTCCCAACCACCCTCCAAAATAGTGGTTACAGCAAATTAGTGTATTAAAGCTTATACAGAAGAATTAAATTTGCATAAGATTGGATGGGAAATAAAAAATATTTAACAAGTGTCATGCACTAAATGCTCTGCTTTGTGTGGAAGCATATTCTTCACCGTACCTTTGTGGTTTGGGGTTTTTCTTGTTTGTTTTTGCTTTTGTAACCTGATCTGTGAAATGGCAGTTGTAGGAAAAAAGCTTTAGTATTTTTATATTTTAAATGAAGAAGTTGGAAAATTCAGAACAACTGTAATTAATTTTCTGGTACTGTCTCAACTATTGTTTGGTAGGATGCTTTATTTGTAACTGTCCTATGGCCAGCTGTGGCACCTCTCCTAATGTTGCCCCTTCCTGCTTCCAGTACAGAGGTTTCTTCTTCTGAGAAAGCCGTGCTGCTCGGTCACAGGCTTTGCAGCTGGTGTGCTCTCCCTCTTGCTCCAGTGTGTCCTCCATGTGCTGGTCTAGTTCTGTGATGGTCCCTTCCAAAACCTTTCCAGTTCACTGGTACTCTAATTTTGTAGAGCTTTCTCTGAACCACAAACATCAAACTCTGCTGACTCCTCCAAAATGAGTGTTATTCTTACCATACTGTTGTTGTGGAGTCTATGCCTTTTACCAACACAGAAATGCTTCCTCTTTATAAATGCAGGTGTGCCCTGAGCCCAGTAAATGTTCCATTCTGGTAGCTCTGACATTTCAGGTTCATCATCTCCCTGGTGCATGTTCTCCTGTAACTATTAGTGACATTGGTTACTGCCTACTGTTTATCTCTGTAATGTTACGTACAGCTGAAAAGCAAATTCTTGGTGTTAAAACAGCTGAACCTTTTGAGGCATGAGAAATATTTGTCCTTCACTGGCTGATGGAAAAGATAATAAAGATTCAGTAAGTCACCAATACTAACAGGACTTGTAAGCTCTAAAATGCTTTGTGGAACGAGAACGTCAAGGGAGAGCTTTAAATTTACTGGTTTAACTCTGCAAAGTCCTCAGTTGGTCACTGCCCCTGCAGACGCTGATGTGAATCACTTTAACCGTGTAAAAGCCTTTTCCCCTCTAAGCACAGCAATCCAGTTGGGTACATGTGTACTCACCATGCTTGACACAGGCTGGTTCCATGGTAATCTGATTCTCCCTGTGATGTTCCCTGTCTGAAGACATTATATTCCATAATAAAGGACACTTTTACCATCAGTGGATGCTGCCACGGTGATAAGAGCATGGTCCTGATAGACTTTTAAGGTAGGGTGGCTGCTTACAGCTGATGTCTTGTGCATGCAGGTGGGACTTACTGTAACCCTGCTTGAAATCTGATATTTATCAGCAGAAGTTAAAGATGTCTCTACTTGTCCTGACATCTGAGTCACAAACCTTTCAGTTAAAGACCTTGCAACTGAAAACTGTGCATTAGGAAAAGTGCAGTAACAGTAACCTCCTGCCTGGTATTTGTACAGCTCAGTAAGAGTTCACCAGTACCTCAGTCTACCTCTTACCTGTTATCTGTGCTTATTAGGGACATTATTCATCTGTAGACTGTATCCCTTGTTTCTGCTTCTCCATTTCTTGTATTTTTTCTTTTCTTTTCTTCTTGTGTTTCCTTTCTTTCTCACTCTTATGCTTTTTGTCCTTTGCTTGTCTTTTATTTCACCCCTTTCCTCCTCTTCCGTTCCACTTCCAACTTCCTCTTCCTCTCCTGCCTCTTCCTCTTCCTCGTTTGGTCCTATTGAAGTTGAGCCCAATGCCGGGACACCACGTCGTAGACCTCTCTCCTTCTGCCCTTGCTGTGCCCATGAAGGTAACGTAACCTCACACACCCCCTGTCCTCCCTGACCACAGCTGGGTTGTCATAGCAGCACTAGTCAGCTAGTGACCACGAGGCCCCCAGCCCCATCTCCAGCCCTTTTCTTGCTGTGTCCCCACACCAACCTTGTCTGTAGCTACCTGGTAACCAGCTTCTCTGAGCCTATGGCAAGTTGTTAAAGGTACAGTATCCCTTTTGCTAGTCCCAGCTGTGCAAGAGAAGGTGCAGTGACTGGGAAGGACAATGGGCAGCAGCTGTGGGACCAGAAGTGTCACACTCAAAAGTGTCTGTTTTCATTTGGTGGCTTCAATTTCTCTATTCCTCCTGAAGGATGTTTGGAAGGTGGGGTAAGGGACGACAATCTGCTTCCTTAAATACGGCCTTTTAATTAGCATATAGGGGTTAAAGGAATACTGTGTCTTTATAAGGACTGATTTGAAATACATCCTTGAACTTTAAAAACAAACAGACCTTAAGTTAGACTAGTTTTCCCTCATCTGTCTTGCTGAGTGCATTCTTTAACTATCTCAAATGGAGTTTGCTGTAGAGTTTCCATTGCCAAGGCATGGGGAAGGGGTTGTTTTTGTGTGTTCATGGTGTAATTTTGCTAACCACTTACCTGCTTTCCATGGTGCTCCCTCACATCAGTTGTCAGTGCTCCCTTTCCAATCCTCCCATTATTCCTCTACTCATTGGCTGTTTAAAAATACTTACGTATTTCATAGGTCAGTAGCGTTGTGTTTTTGGCTTTTTCTTAGAGGCATTTGTTTTCTATACATCCTGGCATCGGAAAGGAAGGGGAGACTTCCCAGTGTTTTCATGGCGCCACAGCACTGGACATCTGCATGTACAGTCTCCCTCTCCTGTCGCCACGTGGGCATATTGTGCAGAGATGCTCAGAAAGGAATGCTTGGAACTGAGCAACACACTGGTATAAAGTCCACGGAGCCGGGGGCTCTTAGGGTGGTACAACTGGGTCTGGTATTCCCCGAGGGGCTGGTGTGACACCTTTTCAAAGGCAGGTGAAAGGCAGCCCCAGCTGCAGATTACCAGGAGTTGTAGGCTCTCCCTTGTGTAGCTGCAGGGCAGCGCTTCTCTGACACACTGAGGATGAGGCAGGGCACGGGTCTGAATTAAGTAGCCATTAATGTGGTATTTGTGATGTGTTTGTGTCACAGAGTTTGAATAGCAAGCTTGCTGCTTCATTATTTTAGCAGTAGATGGACTATTTGAGAGCTTTTGTTCTTGCTGTAGAGAGTATGCATCCATAATAACAGAGACAGGGATGTTAGTTACCTTGGGATACCTAGGTTACATGCAGTGCAGGCTGATAGGATGCAGCAAACCAAAAGTGCTGTTGAGCTTGATTTGAGGCCTTGCTCCTGCTTCTACTTGCACACAGGCAGGAACATTGCTTCTGGCCTTGATGGGGTCTGATGTAAATCACAGCATTCATCTGCAGGTGGTTCAGTGTGGAATAAGTGGCCCAGACCAAGAGCTTGCCAGGAGGAGCCTCCTTGATAAGTTCTTGTGTTTGATAAATATCAACAGAAGGCTTTGGGAACAGCATTCTGCATTTATTCCACATGACTCCTGACAGACACAAGATTCATCAGTGGACTATTGAGTAAGTTTAGGAGTTCATTCCAAAATAAAAGGATCAGCTAAAAGTTCTGTACTAGGTGGTCAAAGCCCAAGGTTTCTTTATTCTGCTCTCATATTAGCAAATGTGTCTGGGGTTTTTTTTCTTTCTAGAGCTGGTATGCAGTACAGTAGAATTAGTTCCTGTGTTCACTGTGCAGGGGGGATCTTCAAGATGAATAGATATATGTGGCTAGGAGGAGCAGTCAGAAAAGATTTACTTAACTGTTGGAAAAAGAAGAGATAAGGTATTACTTTTGTCTAGTAAAAGAAAAACTTGAGGACGTGCAATTGAAGAAAATAAACGTAAAATACATGGAGTGTATTTTGAATCCTTTTCTGATGAGCATATGTTTAAGTAGCTGGCATGAGCATCTATAAAACTGTTCCAGTGAAAGGAAAAGTTAAATACTCATAGAAACTGGGGCTTTCTGCAGTAAGAGTGAGGAAGAAACAAGTAATCACAAGAATATCAGAAACAAAACAAAAAAAAGTAGGCTCCAAAGAGAAGAGAATCCTTTTGGAGGTGACTTCCACTGAACCGTGTGCTGTAGGCAAACTGAATGGACCCGGCTTGGGAGTGCTCTGGCAGCATCTTGCTCGGCTTTCTTTGCACATTTTGCCCCATTGTTGTTTTTGCAGTTTGGGCTTGTAAGGATTGCAGGGCATTACCTGAAAATTTACCAGATTTCTTTCTTGGCAGGCATGGGTAAGAAGGATGACCCCAAGCTGATGCAGGAGTGGTTCAAGCTGGTACAGGAGAAGAATGCCTTGGTTCGCTACGAGTCTGAACTGATGATATTGTGAGTGAGTGTGGAAAAAATGGGGATTTTGTCATAAACAGTAGTGGAAGATCTGTCAGTATTGTCATCCCTATAAGGCCAGGAAGTCAGCAGCCTCCTAGACTGATTTGTGGCTGAGATAGGAATCCAAGTACATTTCAGAGGAGTGGTAGAAGGAGGAATAATAGTGGTAAGGGATGAAAGTTCCAATTATTTGTGCACATGCAGGACTACAGGTATGTGAGCCCTTGCCATGCTGTTCTTGTATAAAACGCATCCTGTTTATGCAAGTGTTTTCAAGCTATGCCGAAATAATGTGTGACTCCTTCTGGTTTTGGTAAAGTTGGCTTCTAAGCATAGCCAAAAGTATTTAATTCAGTCACCTTTGCCATGTGGCCCTCTTTTCTGCCTGTAGTGGGACCCCAGTGCCTCTCATGTGGGCTCAGATGGTAAAGCTGTTTTCCTGTTAATGAAATTGGGAGTTTTTTCTGTTACCATTGTGCAAAATCACTGAAATTCATTTTGGAGTGTGTCAGCTCACCTCAGCAATGTGGAAACTGATGGCCTTAGTGGCAGAAAAGTCCCAAGGTGGTGTTTGCAATGGCCTGACAGGTCCTTAAGTAATAAGTAATTTGTTAATAAGTAACTTGTGTTTTAGAGTGGGAAGTAGCAGAGGATACATAGAGGTATTGCAGATTTATTTGCTCTTTGACTCTGCTGTGTATTTAGTTCACTCCACTTTTGGCATTGCACTTCCTAGCTGAAGGCAAAGAACCTGAAATGCTAAAGTGCAGTTAAATCTTTTAAAAATACAGTTATATATCTTAAGTGATTTAAGAGTTGTTCCAAACCAGATTAGTAAAATGCACAGCAGGTATCTAGAGAGGGAGCAGAAACTGAGAATGAATACAAAGCAATGTATGCAAAATTTTAATATACTTGGAACTTGGATTTGTGCTTTTTCCCTTTCAGTGCTCGGGAGCTAGAACTGGAAGACAGACAGAGTCGACTGCAGCAGGAACTCCGTGAGAGGATGGCAGTAGAAGGTGAGAGCAAAAGGGAATATTTCATGAATTGTATGTGTGTATTTCTAGCCTTGTGTATGCTGACAGTTTTTGGTATCTCTGCAGATCATCTGAAGACAGATGAGGAGCTGTCAGAGGAGAAGAGGATCCTGAATGAAATGCTTGAAGTGGTGGAGCAGAGAGATTCTCTTGTGGCTCTCCTTGAGGAGCAGCGGCTTCGAGAAAAAGAAGAAGACAAGGACCTGGAGGCAGTCATGCTTTCCAAAGGTTTCAGCTTGAACTGGTCCTGAGCTTAACACATTTACCTCTGCTGGTCTGTGTTGTCCAGTTGGCCTACCCTGAGTTTGCCAGAATTACATGGATAGGAAGATGTTGAAGGGGAAACCTCCAAAGGGTCCAACAGCATGCAGGGATTTGGTTTGAAGCACTCAGAAGCCTTTTGATAAGTGTGTTGGTTCCAGAAGCTTAAGTTTTACATGTCTGCAAGCCAAGTTGAAGAAATGAGTTGAGACTGTGGAGTCTCCTTGAGGTCCTGTACGATGGACTGTATTTTTGTGTGTGTGGTAGGAGGGAGGGGGGAATAATCCATGTGTGGGGAAGGAGGTTAAGGGAAGAAGTTCCCTTAACTACACTGGATTTAAGGCAGTCCATTCCTTTCCCGTTTTTACTACACCAGTTCTAATAAAAGGGAGGGAAGTGGCAACCCTCCCTGAAAAACCACAGCAGCCTGTAGCAGTGGAGTCAGCTGTCCAAGAGAGCTCCAGAAGCCCAGGGCAACACCTTCCTTGCTTTAGTCTTCCTCCCCACCAAAGAAACCTGCAGCTGATCCTTATGCATGGATATGAAGAAATACAAGACAGAGAAGATACTGCTATGTGTGATGGAACTCTCTGCCTCTTGGTTTTTGGAGAGACGTGGGCATCAGTGGACTCTCTCCCTACCTTAGCCTCCTAAATCTTCTTGTGGGGAACAGAAGAGAGAGGGAAGATGCCCATCTGCTTTGCTACACACTGGAGAGACAGCTACTGCTGGCCTTAGTCTTCATGGCCACAGCCCAGAGGCTGGTGGGCTTCCTTGTTCTGTTTTTATTGTGACTGTTTTGACACTGGAAAATACTGCTGTGGGACAGTGGTGAGTGTGTGCTGGGGCAGGGGTGTTCCCAGGCAGCATTCCCTGGTTATTAGGCCCCTAAAAGGGAGAAGCCCTTAAGTGACAGAACCACCATTAAGACTTTTCAGTGTTTTTATTTTTTTTTTCCTCTGTATTTTGTTTTTGCACATTGGAAACGAAGCTTAAGACCTGCCTGGGCCCTCAGTCACTTTGACGCTTTTATGTCAATTAACTTATTTTTTTAATACTTGAAAGAAGATTCATTTTTGTATCTTTTAGGAAAAAAATGGACGAGTGATGGGTGTGTGTGCCTGCTGCATCCTACAACTTCCACTTCAAAATTACTGGACGTTGTTACCTGTGGCTATTTATTAGTGTTCTTATTAATAATTTGATTGTTACACATATTTGATTGTGGAGGGAGTGTTTTAACTCTGTTAGAGAAAGACACTACTGCGGATTGATCCCTGCTTCACAGCAAGGGCAGCCTTTATGTACCCATGGATGCATCCTGCCCTAGGAGTTTTCCTCTATGAAAAAATTCTGTGCACTCATGGAGTTTAAGAATCTATTTGTGTTCTTAGCGTCCTTTTCTTCCACATACCAGATTCTCTTTTGGACTAACAAACCTATATTTATTTAAATTTTACATTTTTGTAACAAGAAAGCCAAAACTGTGAGGTAGAAATACCCCATATGGCTCTTTCTCACTGAAAGAGGGGATCCTCACACTCCTGAAACAGAGGGATTTCCATGAAAACAAAAGTAGCACATTTCCTGCTGCATGAATTGGAAGAAGCTCCTTTTGACCCAGTTAGTGAATCTGCTGCCTTTCAGCCAGGAGGGTGCTGACCATGACTGCACGATAACCAATGAGCAGGGTCTGCACTGAGCAGCTCAGCACCCTTCCCTGTTGGACAGACTCCCTGGGCAAACCATGTCCTTACCCTGCAGAGCTGAAACAGCACCGTGCATTGGGGTTGCATCCCGTCCTTCACATGATGTATTCAGAGCTTTTCCCTCCTTGGGATGCCGACTATGTTCTTTTCCTGTTAAAGAAGTACTAAGCCTGCTTCCAGACGTCTTTGAGAAAGTGTCCCATTCCCAAGCACATTTGTACAGCACATTTGTACTGACTCTTCCAGCTTGAATTTACACTGCCGGTGCAAGGCACCCCAGCAGGGCTGAACATCCTTCAGTCTTTTGCCCTGGCACAGAAGTTTGCATGGCTTCTTGCTGTTGGCTCTCTGCCTCCTTCAGAGGGGTCTCCTGTAAGCCAAGGTCTATGATTTGAATTCACCTCTGACTTGGAAGAATACCCCAGGCTGTGGGAGAATGGGTAGGAGTGTCCACGGGCACTCTGAGCAGTGCTGGTTGCTGACTGTGGAAACACGTTTTTTCCACGCGAAATGTTCTCCCTTTATCCTCCCTAGTGTTTTATGCTAAGGAATTACAAATTAAATCCAGATACTCGTGAAACTAAGCAGACAGGCAGCTGCAGTGCTAGTCCATAACTGTGCATGTTAGCGAGTGGTACCTGCCATGCCAGCATCCCGGAGTGTTGACTTTACCAACAGGGTGTCCAACAAACAGAATTCCCCCCCGTTTGCCAGTGCAGGGGTCTGCTGCCCGAGTCAAACTGGCAACGGTAGTTTACATAGTCTGCATTTGAGGGGCCAGTGGAAGCTGGAGCTCACAGGAGGAGGGAAGAATGATAGAAAGTTTGCTGTAAACAGTCTTGTGAACAGAATTGACCTCAGTCCATTTTACAGTGCACTGGATATATGGACCACATCTAACTTGTAACAAAAGGTCATTGAATGTGAGCTGTAGAACAAAGTCCTGAAAAAGAAATACCAGATGGTTCCTTTTCCCTTTTATGCTGGGGGACACTGGCCAGATCTTTGCAATGCTGAAGAAGGATATCACTTGAGGGTGTAATACCTTACTGCACAGAAACCCCACATATTCTAACCCTAAACTCTCTGGGTAGTGCTGAAGGCCTCCAGCAGTGAGAATGAAAACGAAGAGCTAACATCGCACACACAAATTGATTCGAAATACACAAAAGGGAATGTTAAAAAGCCTTTTTATATCAAAATGGTTGTAAAAGGCACAACTTGTATTTGCTGTTCAGTTGCACTTTAAGAATATGACTTGCATATCAGATAGCGAGTTTTTTTACTCTCTGAATATTTTTAATTCAAATTTTGTATTTTTAAAGCTGATGAAGGCTCTTGTGAGCACAAGATTCCTTATTTGTATCCGAAACCAAGCAGGATGTTCTAGCTCTTTGTGCCGCCCGCGTGGGCAGCAGCAGTGACTCAGCCGTGTGCATTCAATGACGTGTGTCCATTTCACATGTGAGGAGAGCCAAGAGACCCTCAGCTCCCGAGACGTGGGCACGCAAGGGTGTCTGTCTGTCCCCAGGTGACATGGTCCTGACCCGGGGCTGGCTGCTGCATCCCGGCAGAAGGTGGCAAGAGAGCCGAGCTTGGAACCTGACCTGTGTTTGTTTTGAAGTGGGCACACTGAGGATGGGGCAAGCACTTCAGCCCCCTACGGGGAAGGGAGGGGAATACCGACTCCTGGAGGGAAACGCCCAAGAGGCAGATGGAGATGGGGGAGTGAGGACTGCCAGAACAACTAATCTGCTGTTTTCACAGTACCATTTTTTTAAACTGTTCTGTTCCTTTTACCCATATTCTCATTAAAAGTCACAAATGGCTGTAAAATTCTTGAGCTTCAGAGAACTAATGTGTGGGGAGGTGACAAGACATTTCAGCTCCAACTTTCAGACATATTCCTTCTTTCAGTTAACCAATACCCCCTGGTCTCACTAGGGCATGTTATAAACTGCATTGCTGAACATATTTTAGAGCAAACCGCAAGTTTTAAAAGTCTGTCCTTCTCTCTCCGTCTCTGCATTTTCTGTAAATATTTGTTTGTATGTAAAGACACCAGTGGATCCTTGGGCTACCCCCACGGTCAAGAATCTGAGTTTTGTGCAATGCCTAGGCCTCTGTTAGAACACGGTGCTTGCGTAGAGCTAGTCACCACATTTGTGTGCACTCTGGTGGGTTTTAATATTTTTATACATCCTAATCCTGAACGTTATGAAGTATTCTAAGTGGTCTAGACAGCATGATCTAGAGCAGCCGGCAGTTCCCTTCTGTGAGCAGCTACACCTTGTTTGGTTAACATGCTTCTAAAATGAGTTTTCAATTACGTGTTTACACCACACACCAGCGGATGAGAGAGGTGTTGCGCTGTAAAATCTCCCGTGTACAAACTGAAAAGCTGCAATGGGAGTTTCAGTTGTCACTGTCTGCAAGAAAGAGAGCTCTAAAGCATACTAAAAACCAGCCTGTATATAGTTCACAGAGAAAGAGATCGCTGGCTATTGACCTTTGCAAAATAACAGAGATGAGAAGCTTTCCAAAAGTTCTTGCTTTTGGATTGTTCAAGTACTGCTTGGCAGGTACTAGGCAGGGTAGCAGGCAGATGAGGGTGTCACTGAAAGCAGATGTGAAGGGGAAGATGCCGTGTTCTGATGGCATTGCAGTAATTTAAATACTCTGTGGGTGCATGCGTGTGTGTGTGAAGTCTGTTCCAGGCAAAGGGAGTTGCTTTGGCATCTGCCCTTTTGTATGAAAGTGAACTCTGATATTCAGATTGTTCAAGGCTTTTACGGTTGGCATGTATGGAGCGTTAACAGAAAAGTGAATACCCTACCTGTACAAAACCAACTCTGTTCCAGCCTGTTTTCTTCTATTTGGTTGTGTTTTATCGTTTGTTTTTATGCACACTTGCTTCATTGGTGTTGAGATTTTAGCACCTCAGATGGCCAACTGAACTAAAAAAAAAAAAATAAAGTCATTAATTATTTTTTCTTTTTTGTTGGTGGCGTTATCGTTTCTTTCCTCTGTTGTCACTCCCTTGGTTGATGATTGACGAGGACCTGAGAGGAGGTGATCTAGAGATAAACCTGCATGTTCAAGGGCCTGGCTTCAACTTCTCTTTTGCTGGCTTCTCTCAGCCACTCTGAATTATCTGATGCAAAGAAATCAATGATACACCCCCAGTACATGGTCCTCCCTTCTCTATATTTTGCATTGTTTCTTCAGATTCTCTGTGAAGAGCAGTTACAGTAAATAGCCAAGAAGGGATGAAGGTAATATAAACTGAATTGTAGAAACTAGGATTTCATTTCTGTAGCTGAAGCTCACTTCCTCAGCCTGCAGTACTCGCCTGAACATCTGATGCTGGGGTAGCAGCATTCAGTAAAATAATGGGAGAATTACATGAATGCCTCTGTGCTTTTTTTTTTGCCTTTTTTTTTCTTTTTTTTTTTTTTTAAGAAGCAGAGGTTGCATACAGGCTGTTGGGGGAAATCCCAGCTGGGGAAATCCCAATGTGTTTTATTTTCTTGCCCACTCAACCATTTTCAAAACAAAGGATAAACCCTGGTGTTCCTCTGGTGGTGTGATTGAAGCAGACCTATTACTGCAGCAGGACGGATGACAGGTCTTGGATTTCCCCTTGCCTGGAGGCTGGGCCAGCAGGCTGTGCTGCAGGTGGCAGGGGTGACACGGCTCGCTCCCTCTCTTGTGCAGCTCAGTAGGGCAGCAGCTCATTGAGTACGTTTCAAACCTTACAGTTCTTCCTGTTCTTTTGGTCTCTTGCTCACAAATAGTAGTGGGAATAAAAATAGTAGTGGGAGAAAGCTGTGGCTGCCCAGGGATGGGAGATGTCTCTGATGTCAGAAGGCCAGTCGACAAGGATTTCTCACTTGATGCCAAAAGAAAAATGAATGCATGGAAAGTGACTGCTGCACTCGGGGACACAGGAGGTTGACTCTCATCCGTAGCTTAGGAGACCAGTTTTGCAACACTTCATCGTGGCTTTTTAGTTACACTGCAAACGTGTTAGTCCTCAATTTCCATTAGGAACAAAGACATTCTGCTGTTTTATAAACCACGGATGGAACAACGGGTCTAGGGAGAACTTTATCTACTGCTTGCTTGGGCAAAGACCTACACTGGCCATCCAAAATGAGTGCTCCTGCACAGATTAGCTATGCATGTGTAAGAAATTACACCAGAAAAAGACGCTCTAACAAGTAAACCTCACCCCAGGATCCCAGCCTGGTGGCAGCTGCTGCTTTCCTTTTCCACTGATAACGAAAGTAGCCTTCAGAAGCCTCTGACCCTTTCCACAGGTGCTATTCCATGCCCACGAAGCTGCCTCACCCATCCTGCGTCGTTGCCCTTGGTGCAGGACTACAACCCCGCCCCAGCTCTTTGCCTTCGTGCGGAGATTACCGAGGTGGGAGGGTGAATGTGCCCTCGGCTCTCAGGAGCACAGGAGGAAGGATGTCAGTGGGTTTATTAAGAAGCGTGCAGAGCCTCTTTCTGGCAGCAGCAGATATATTTTATCTTACACAGCCCTCCTGGCTGTACTCAGCCTGGATAAAGACAATGACTGTAACTTGTCAGGAAAAATAACTAAGGGAAAGTCGTGCCTACAGCCCCCTGCCATTCTGGCTTCCCCCATGTTTTAATACGGTTTTTTTGAAAAGTCCTCACCATCAGTGCTGTGACAGCAATTAGCCATTGCTGCCTACATTAGCAATTGCATTTTTAAATCCCACATATCAGAGAATGCAAACCTAATCCTGTAAGGATTCCACCTGGCCACATATCTCTTAAAAATTCCGGCAGGTCCTGAATGTATCTTCCTGCTTTAAATCCTAAGCATCAGCAGCAATGGAGCAGTTACCAGAAAAATGATCCTGTAAGTAGCAATGGGTGAAAGCAGCAGTGCTGGCATGTGGCTGCATCTCCTCCTGGAGAGCCACAGGGGAAGAGGAGGCCTCATCCTTTTTTTTATAGACATTACTTGAGAGTTGCCTCCTTTTGCACAGCACTCAAAACAAGGAACGAAAAAAACCCTGCTCCAAAAACCAGCTCTGGAAAAGGTGCTATTTTGCCTCGGCTCCTTGGGAACAGTGTGAATGCCTGTGGATACCAGGAAAGTGGATAAACTAGTATTTCCTATTTCTGCATGTCTCCGGTGCAGGAGTCACGTGGTTTTCTGTAAGCAAAAGATAACATCTCTTTTTTATTATTCACATTCTCTATACAAATATATAATCCATATTACCCAGGTACCAGCAGCAGATATTAAAAACCCCACAGTGATTTCTCAAAAGAAAGAAATACACTTTGGGCAGAAGGGAGAGAGAGGGGTAGTGCTGACTTTCCAAGACAAAGCTAAACAGTCTGAAGAAACAGATACTTCTCTTCAGTTTGCTGAAATTTACAAAAGTCGTCATACATTTGAGTGTCACTTTTTTCCTCCCTAACACCATTCCTAGCAGGAAGCTGCCCAGTGGTTTAGCCAACATGACTCAAACCTGAATCAGAATTGGTTCAGTCTGTTTTGTAGAATCCCAGGAACTTCTAAAGGCACCCTAAGGCCAGGCACCCTTGGCATGCCCTGTGGGGCGATCCAAAACCTGAGCATGGCGCTGGCACCGTGACTGGGCATATTGGGGAAAAAAGTGTGACAGGAAGGACACCTGCACTGAATACCAGGTAAGCATGGCTCTAAACAGAGCTGTGTTGAAGTGTAAGGCTGTATTAGATAGGAATTAGTTGAGGTAGGACTGTGTTACTGTACTTGAAAGGAGGTTGTAGTGAGGTGGGGGCTGGCCTCTTCTCCCAGGCCACAAGTGACAGAATGAGAGCACAAAGTCTTAAAGTGCACCAGGGGAGGTCTGGGTCGGACTTTGGGAGGAATTTCTCCACAGAAAGGTGATTGGGCATTGGAATGTGCTGCCCAGGGAGGTGGTTGTGTCACCGTCCCTGGAGTGCTTCAAGAAAGCCTGGTTGTGGCACTCAGTGCCATGGTCTGGTTGACATCCTGGTGTTTGCTCACAGGTTGGAGTCTATGATCCCGGAGGTCTTTTCCAACCTAACTGGTTCTGCGATTCTGTGATTTTTAAGCCCGTAAAACGATCTTAATCTAAAATTTGCATTTATCTGGCAGGGAGAGAAGTGGATGCAGATGGGGTATGAGGAGCCTTTGGCGAAGCAACAGCAGGTCGGAACCCTTCAGGATTTCAGACGGAGGATCGCTGTGGGCTTGGTCGTGCCGGGGCGGATCCCGCGGCCCTCACGCGCGGCGGCCGTTGGGCCGGGCCCGCCGGGGGCGCGTGCCGCGCGTGCCCGCCCGCCCGCGGG
>VZTJ01001275.1:610910-667863 GCA_013397795.1 Orthonyx spaldingii
TTTTGCATGCTATGGCTTTTTTCTGTGTCAGATTACAGAGTTTTGGGGGCTGGAATTACCTGCATATCTGTGTGCTGTGCAAAGCCAAGTACATGCAAGTATTTCTAATTAGCGAGTGGAACCTGTGGCTTAGCCAAAGGT
This sequence comes from Orthonyx spaldingii, assembly GCA_013397795.1. NCBI lineage: Eukaryota > Metazoa > Chordata > Aves > Passeriformes > Orthonychidae > Orthonyx > Orthonyx spaldingii. The sequence goes on from VZTJ01001275.1 coordinate 611,052, forward strand.
GCAAAAATCTTGAAAGTCTGAGCCCCTTTTAGTTTTGGATGGCTTTCCTTGGGGTTGGAGGAGGTTGCAGGGGGCTGAGTTTAGCTTTAATTAAAGCTTATCAGTAATGATTACAGTGTGTGCATAGGTGGTCCCTTCCTCAGAGATTTTACAAGTCTGATTTTTTTTGACCCAGATAAGACAGGAAGGATGCAGGGAAAGGAGGGGTGAAATGTTGAGTCATACAGTTTCCAATGTCATTCTTTAGGCTTGGTAGCAATCTGTTAAGCTTCTGTGATTGCCTTGATTTGTACCAGATGTCTGTAATGAGCCATGTCCTGACATCCTGCTGTTACCCCATCTCTATTGGGCAGAGAACAGGACTCTCCTGAGCTGCCAGTGGTGTGCATCAAGCACCTCCTTGCACCTGGATGAGGTGGCAGAGATTGCCTCCTGGGTGCTTTTTGAAGCAGTTTCCTGTTGTAGAGCATAGGGCTGTGTTGGTGTCTCTTTCACACCATTCTTGGCAACAGCTGCTCCAAGAATCCTTCAGTCCTCTCCCCTGGAGTAGCCCCATGGCTGGGAGCAGTGTTAGTACTGCCTTGGCACTGGGTAACTTCTGCTCTTGATGCAGTCTGCTGCTTTCCCTGTCCCTTTGCACCACTATGGCACTGCTTGGAGGTGCTTCCTGGCTCTCCTGGGCTTTGGCTGGACTGTCCTTGCTGCAAACACGAGGAAAGGGCTTAATGCATTTGGGAATGCTGCTCTGTCTCCCACCAGAGGACAGTGTCAGTGTGGCTTTAAACTCCACCTGCCTCAGCAGCTTGCTCCCCACTTTCCTTTAAACTCTCAGAGCTTGTATTCAGCTTCAATGAAGTGTGTGAGCAGGGGAATTGGCATGTGTGTGCAGTCATGGCAAACGTGGATGTTGGATTTTTGTGTAAATGTCTGCAAACCTGCTCTGTTTCCTGGTAAAATGCTGTGACTGTGACCTTTGGCCAGTTTGCAGTGGTTTTACTGCTATTTATGGAATGGGCAGTACCCAGGTCTCTTAAACATTTTGGGCTATTTCCTTCATCTCTTTTAAAGCGCAGAATACATTTCTTGGTCAGTGTAGCTTCTGGTAGTTCAATGTAATTCCTGTAATACCTTTAGATTGACAGCCACATGAAACAAATCCACTTAGATCAGCAGTTCCTGTATTTGGGTTTATATGCTCTTCCTGTGTTTCAACATCAACCTGTTCCTCCTAAGGAAGAATTGAAAGTGAAATGGTTTTGCTTTGTTTCGTGCACAGTCATGTGTTTTCTCCTAGAAAAAAAAGACACTTTTTCACTGTGCTTGTAGACCTACAGCTAAGAGAGTCCGTAGGTGTTGTGTGGAAGAAGCAGTGTGCTGAGGCATCTCCTGTTTGCCTGGCACTGGGAAATGTGTACTCCTGGAGGCACCTTTTTGCAATTTTCCTGTCATAGTTCCCAAATGCCTCCTGCAGTGTTTCTTTGAGAGGGAGCATTTTCTTTGCTCTCTATCATTGTGAAAGATATTTTAAAGAGATGATGCTTTCTTTTATGCTCACTTCTTTAGTGTATGAGATGGTGTTGTTAGACAGCTTTGATCAGGGTTATGAAAGCTGCTTTTGAGTTGGCATCATTTTTGGCTGCCTGGTTTGATGCACAACTTTCTCTTTGAGGTTCTTGAGGATTTCTGGGTTCCTGTCATAAGAGATTCCTTCAAGATTATCTTGATTTCCTTCCTTTTTTTCTTTTGTACTGGCTTCATCAGTGTAACTGTCATGGTGGGAATGGAGGTTGCAGTGCAGCACAGTGGGAGAAGGGAATCAAAGGATCCGTGTCAGACTTTCCTTCTGGGAATTGTCTCTGGCTGTCTGTGCTGGTGCACAGTTGTTTCATAAAAGTGATGAGCATAAGAGACCTTTACATCTCTGATACACTTGATGTTTAGGAGGAGGGGAGCCCATTTAAAATTCACTTTCATGTTTTGGAAAAGCTGTCAAATATTGACACAGGGTTGTGGATGCTCTCCGAGCACATAAGCATGCAGCTGTGAAGATTTGTCTTTGTACCCCTTCTTCTAGAAAAGCTTTGGGTCTTTTTAGGATGAATGTTAAGAGTCTGGGAGGGTAAACAGGCTCCACTAAAGTCATTCTGGGGAGTACCAGCTGTGAGAAATTCCCTTGACAGTAAATTGTGCCATACACTGAATTGTTGCTTGGTAGCTCCATGAGTGCCATCCTGGCTGTTGCATCAGCGCCCTTGCTTTACCTAAGCAGGGAGCTCCCAAAGTGCTGAAGTGCTATTCTTTGGACATGTAATCGCTGATGACCCACTCTGATCCAGTATTTAAATTTCACACTGCAGCATCTTTACAGCTTCTGTTTGTTCCAGAAAGCAGTGCAGATATTCCTGGCATTTACCAGTCTAGAAAGGGAGTTCTTGTCTACTCATATGGCCTGAAGGTAGCCAAAGGCAGAGGGAATGCTGCTGTTAGTGGTCAGCTGTGTCCATACAGCTGTCTTTTTGAATTCTTTTTTTTATTACTTCTGACCAGTTTCTTGCTTTGCTTATCTAACTTGCCAGTCAGGCAAAGGAAAGACAGATTTACATTCCTCTTTACTGTTGGTATCAGCTGTGAAATGCATCCAAGTTGCAAAATGACGTGGCATTCCTGATTCTCTGACTGATGGGTGGTCCGTGCTCATGCTGGCACGTAACAGTAGTGCATGTGTTAAAACTAAAATCAGGAGGATTCTCTTGTCCTGTAGGTGGTATGGCAGTTCTTGTATCCAGTCCCACTTTCTGAGGTGTTATGGCTGGCAGAACCTGTCCAAGGGGCTCCTGCACCTGTCTGAGCACTGCTGCCAAGTGCTGGGGCTGTGTCTGCTGCAGGAGCTGAGCCCTTTGTCGCTGCTGCAGTGTAAAAGCGGCTTTGGCAGAGTGCAAGGGTTCAGTGCCCATTGGGGCATGCTCTACATCCAGAAGCAAGTCTTGCATTTCTCTGGTTGGTCACTGTCATTTGTACATCACCAGTGATGGCTGGAGTTTGTGCCAGTGCTGACTGCTGTGTCTGTTTGTCCTTCCTTGGTAATGTCAAAACACTGGAGCTGTGATTCCTCAGTCCTTTCTGCTTGTCCGTCATTTCCGAGAGGCAAACGTGAGAACTGCTTGCACAATGCACTGTGCTGCTATAGCAGAGGCCTGTTGCAGCTGCTGGGCTGAAATAGTCAGGCTTTGAACAGGAAGCTAACCCTGCAAAGACCAGCAGTCTTGTGTGATAGTGGTGATGGTGCTTTTTCATCAGGGTTTGCTCTGCTCCCTCCAGCCAGCTCCCAAGGAAAGGTAGAAGAATTTTCTTCACCTTACCGAGGAGGTGAAGTGCAGGGTGAGCTTACCTGGCTGGAGTTCCTTTGCTCAACACCAGAGGGGAAAAACTCAGCCCAGAGCCAGGTCCAAGAAACTGTCTGCCCTCTGACAGCCAGAATCCAAGTCCTGCCCTTGCCTCTTAGGTGTGGCTGTGCCCAAAACACGGAGATGTGGAAATTCTGCGTGGGTCCAGGTGTAGTTAGCTGAATTCAAATCGCAGCTGCAGGCTTTGGGGCAGTTTGAGCTGCAGGTTTCCTGCTGACACAGTTTAAGCTCAGCTGTGTCTGTAGGCTGGCTTCTGAAGAATAAACAATGTTGTCATGCTGCCTCTGTCACTGATCTGATACAGAAACCGCAGTGATGAAAGGTTCCGGCCTACCCGCTTTTAAAGAGCGTTAGTAATATGGCAGTGCTCATTCTTACTCATTCATGTGCTGTGTGGGCACTGGGCACCAGAGCTTTTTGAGCCAAATGAGAAAAGTGGTTGATGAGGGCTTTGGATGTTTTTCTTCCTAAGAAGTCAAAGTACTGCCCTGATAACCAGAAGATTGCTGCAATTCATGTTGTCATGAAATGGCAAAAGACCTTCAGGAACTTAAAGAAATCTCTATCAAAAAGGCCAATTGACACCTTCTTTTTGGAATTGTCTCTAATAAAGTTTTTCTTCCAAAGAGGAAGATAAACCCCCTTTAAACAAACTGTGCAATGTACTTCTAAGCCAAAATACACAGCTGACGGTGCTTGCTATCCAGGCTGAGATGGTAATTCTGTACTAAAGCAGCATAAAGAAGCAAAGGTAAAAATGCCGCAGCTAAGGCAGTAGTAAGTATTCAGCGTGTTTCAGTGTATTTTTGCATCAAAGGTATTAGGAGTAAACTGCTTTGTTTTGGCGGTGGGTTTTATTTTCCCTTGCTGGAGTGATTGGTAGTGGCATTATTTGCATCCTAAAGAAGGATGCAATCTGAAGCTGAAAGGAAGAGAAACAAAAGCTGAAAACCTCAAGCAATTGGCTGTTGTGCTTAGGAGTGTCAGGGAGAGGTTGTCCTGGTTGGATTTTAAGTATTCTCGTGATTCCTGACAAACAGGTCGTCTTTCCTAGGAGCCAAGGAAATAAACTGCAAGTGACTGGGGGAGGAGGTGTGTCCTGCTCTAGGCTGCTGAGCTACTGACATCTCCAAGTATGTTCCTCATGGCTTGTCAGTTTTGCTGCTTCCAAAATGAACTCTTGATGTCTATCCTCCCTTGGAGGCAAATGGATGGAAAATAGGTGTGGTTTGGAAGCGGTGTTCCCTGTGGTGGGGAAAGTTCTGAGGCTCTCCAAGCCAATAGTTTTGGTATTAACCAGATGCACCAAACCATCACTTTGTTTTCACAGTTGTGTGTATGTGTGCATCCATGCGAGCCCAGAGGGTCTCGTTGGGCACATCCTTCACCTGGCTCAGACATTGCAATGTCTCTATTCTCCCACCATCCTGCTTCCCTTTCCAAAGCCTAGAAGCAAATTCTACTTTAGGAGTGCTGTGAGTCTCAAATGAGGCAAAATCTTGGGGCATTCTAAACACTGGCAAATCCTTTGCAGAGTAAGGAGTGATGGGGACAGGTTTTTTGTGGTAATGATAACATCCTATTTACTCATCTCAACACTGTTGGTTTTGCACACCAGCAAGATGCCTTCCCTGGGCTGTTTATTTGGGTTTATGGGCTAGAAGTGGAGCATTGTGGAGTGATGGGGCTTTCTTTGGTGACTTCGGGTTCTGTGATGTGGTATTTGCTTGCACTCTCATGACTTGAAGTGCTGCAGACAACAGTGACACAGCTTAGAATATCCTCAGGTAAGGAACTTCATAAGTCTGCGATGTTGTTTCTCTTTCTTTATTTTCCAGTAATGACTGGTTATGCAAAGTAGTTGTGCCTGTGGCAAGTTCTCATGAAGACAGTGAAATTGAGTGGTTATGGCTTGATATGTGGATTTAAAATGTCAGGATATGTCAAACACTTGATTTCCCTGCCTGTAAAATGATGCTTTGCTCTGTAGCTCAGCAATGAAACATCTGCCTGCAAGACAGGTAAGTGCCACCAGGTCCAGGAAGGGACAAATAGGTGCTGTTTTATTTCTTCCAATAATGATGTCATCCTGACTGCCAAACCCACAGTTCTTACCTTTTGGCTGCCACACAGGGAAGGCAGTGCTCAGGTAGGAAGTTTGTGACTTCACAGTGACTGATGCTTTGTTGTGGTTTCTGCTTTGGAGACTTTAATTGCTCTGAACTCAAACGTGAGACATAAACACCTTGACATCTCACACAGTAGGGCCATTGACTGATAGCGTGGCTGTCTGGGGTTTGTATGGGAGGTGTCTCGGAATGCAGACACGTTACTCAAGCAGTCAGTCCTACAGGCCTGTGACTTCCCTGCTGAGAAGAGCGTTTTCCTCACCAGACAGTGTCTGCTGGAGCTGAGAATAGTAACTCCCAGGCTGAGCTGTGAGGAGAGGTGAAGAATCTGAGGGCGAGTGATGGTAAGCATCACTGTTTGTGGGGTGACTTCTTTTCTGAGCTGTCTTGAAGATATAGCACAAGTGTGGAGATGAAAACTGATTTGTAGGGTGGCTTAGCAGTGCTGCAGGGGGGATTCTGTGGCCTGCTGCTGTTATGGCAGCCCTGAGAGCTGTTGGGATTCCCCCCAGCAGGTCCCCACAGGCTCCTGGCCGATTCTTGCTGCCCTGCAGGGAGCTGCTGCTGCCAGGGCTGCAGTGCCTGGAGAGCAGCACACCCCACGCTGGGTTCAGTGCAGGTGACACCTTGCAGGCTTTGCAGCTGCACTGTTTGCATGTGTAGCTGCCCACCTGGGAAGATAAATGCGTGCTGCAGTGCTTGCCCTTGCCATACACAGCATGTGGCTGTGGTGTGGCAGGGAGGACTCAGTCTGGTCTCTCCAGCACAAGGGCCAGTGCTTCCTCTTTCCCCATGGCATGGCACCATCAGCAAGGGCTGTGGGAGCAGTGTGATACAGTGTATGAGGCTTTTCCTTTGGGGTACCCCTCGCTGTGGGGGAGTTGAGGGGTGGAAGAGAGGCCTGGAGTGCCAATTGTGTGGCAGTCCTGCTTCTCCCTGTTTTCCACCCTGCAAACATGCAGTGCCATCTCTCCTTAAAGCTTGAAATCAGGGGGTTCTGGCCCTGCCTGCTGTTGCCTCTAGTGTTGCCATGCCTTGCTGGTGGACTGCAGATAGGAAAAGCTTCTCTGGTGAGATCCTTGTGAGATTTAAAGAACAGTACAACTGGGGGATGAGAGGGAGAAGCTCAAGATGGGCCACACACCAGACCTGAAGGAGCCGTGTTGTTGGAGAGCAGTAAGTACCATCCCTCAGGGTGTACTCAGCCCCACCTAAAGAGCTGTGATTGCCTTGGAGGAAGCATCCACAGAATTCACTTATGAAAACTTCTGTGGATAGGTGCAATGAGGTCTTTCCTACTGCACTGACAGGCTGCTGGTAGATGTTGTTCTCTAACTGTGGTTATGTTTTCTTACCATATGCCTGTCCACTGTCCTGCATCCCATACAATGTTGAGTTGGAATGAACATGCCCGACACTGACTCTGTAGAACTGATTTAAGGGTCTTAACCTTGTGCTGAAAGTACCCTCTTCATTTTTTTTCTAAGAAAGAGAGAAAGAACAGGTCTAAAAAACTGGTTGTAGTTTTATGTGTTGAACACTTCAAGGCATTTAGTGATTTCTCAGAAGCAGCTGTTAACGCACAAAGCTCATTTGCCTAATGAGTGAATTGAAGTAAAAATGAGTAATGTATTAAAATCAATTGGTATTTCAATTAAAATATCATGTTCTGTAAAAATTCATTCCAAGATTTCAGCAGCCCTAAAGCAGCCTTAGCAAATGATCTAGTTTGACTGAATGCAGATGCTGTTTGTACCCTTTATTCATCTTTTCTCCTTCTCCAACTAAAGATTATTTTTACCCAATATAAGATAACCTTTTTCCCTCCACCAGAAACAGTCTTAATCTGAATGTAAAACTACCAGGATTCCAAATGATTAATGATTTAAAAATTTGGGTGGTATCAGCATAATTACATTTGACTGTTTGGGATTTGTTCTTTAGGGGTCTTTTTTGAGATTCCATTAAGGAATTTGAATTTTCGGAAGGAACTTTGTGACTATCCAAGCCCTTTGCATTGAGTCAAAGTAATTATGTAAAACCCGAGGTTCCTGGAATTACTAATTCATGAAAATAAAAAATAATTTGCCCTGTGTTGTAATAGTAGGAAGTAATTTTGTGGTGTGAGAGAAATACTTTTTCCTTTTCTCTGGTGTGTTTTTGACCACCCAAGCAGAACTTTCTTAGCTGAGGGCAGGTATTGCTGTCAGGGGCATTCACTGCATGGGTGGTCAGTCTTTGATTTAGGAAATTCAGTTCATGAGGTTATCATGTTCAAGCTGCCTTGTCTTCATTTTTTGCCACACTTTGGAGTGTGGTGGAACTTTTCATTGTTCTTTTTGTTTGTTTGTTTTATCTCTGCTCATATGCAGAAGTAGACAAAATTACTTTTTGCAACTATGGTGGGCGATTTTTTTTTTTTAATATCTCTGTTTCTGTGGTCTTGGCCTGAGGAGTGTCTATATTTACCCAGAGCTTTATGATCCCTGAGGGAAGGGAACACCCACATGTGTTGTAGGTCTCTTCTCCCTGCACAACCTCTGACATCTCCAGGTGCAGCAGGTACCTGGCTGGGCTGGAGCAGTCTGTGCCTCTTCATTTAAAGCAGAGAGTGGGAAAATTGAATTGAAAAGAAATGTTTTCTCTAAAACCAGAGTATATGCACACGGAGGCTTTACCTAACTTACGGAAGTATTGCTGGTGTGGACAACTCCTCAAAGCTGAAGTCCTACTGCAGACTTAATTTTAAATCCCCACTTCCCTCTTAATCTCAGGGTTCTGTTTCGAGTTCTCAAACCTGAATTAACACCTGTGTCTCTTCCAGCAAAGTCAAGCCCAGAAGAAGGGTCGCCCAGACCTATTTCAGAGCCCTGTCAGGACCCAGAGAACAGGACAGAGGACTCTCCCCAGCCAGAACACTCCTTAGGGCAGAGGTGAGTAGCAGCAATAGGGATTTGAATGGAACAGAGGAAAATGCAAAGCAGCAAGGGCTAAGCCTGTGTTGTAGCTGTTAGTCTGACATAACAACTCCATGAAAAGAAGAGCTCATGGTTAAGAGGCTTCCTGTGGGCTGTTGTGTGTTTCAGGCATATTTGAGATTGTGTTTTGGTCTTGGACTTCTAAGAGTCTTTGAAAAGTTGGGAGATTCATGGTCTCTTGAAATATGACTGTGGTTTGTTTCAGAGTTTGAATTTATTTCTGCTTTCACTTCCCTCTTTTCTACCAGCACACTTATTTAAAACACAGATGTGAGGGTTTGTTACTGTGAAATAGGGTCATTTATCAGTAGCCCAGGTCTTTGATGGTTAGCAGGCCTTTTGCTTGGGTTCCTTACTGCTTCCAGCCCATTTTTTGTTAGAAGGTGCCTGCATAGCAACCAGGTTATTGCCCTGGGTGAAGAAGGCTTGGTAGGGAGGTAGTGCCCTGCCCATCAACAGTTGAACCAGAGACTTCTGTGTGCAGCTGTGGGACTGTTGTTTGTAAGGCAGCAAATGCAAGGTTCTGACCCATCCATCAGCTGCTCCTGGCAGGATGAGCAGGGAGCACTGAGCTCCTACACCTATCCTTAGTTAAGGAGGGAGGGAAGCTCCCCTGTGCCCCATGCTCTCCCTCCCTGGGTGCCTCTTCCCTTGGGCAGTGCCCAGCCTCAGGACAGGCTGGGCTGTCAGTGCTGGGCATGCAGTGTGGGGACACAGGAGCTGGTGGCATCAGTCCTGCTTTCTCCCTTCTTCCTAAGCTTCCCTGGAGGCTTAGCAGAGCTGCACTCATGTGACAGGAAGCCTTTGTTTGTGCTTGATCCAACCTTTTCCATCATAGGTATTTGTTGGGAAGCATTGAAATGAGCCTGAGTGTCCACGTGGATCTCTTGCGTGGAGGGTGGGAAGAGGCACCCTTGAGGCCCTGCGGATGTGTAGCAGTGTCAGCTGGATTTTTCATTTCAGAATATTCTGCTGTGCATGCAGACCCATCAGCTCAGCTGCTCTCAGGAGGTGCTCAGGAGTTCCTCCCTGATAACTCTGCTCTTCATTCCAGCCTCTGGCACCATGGAGAGTTGTCCCTCCCTTCCCCAACCCCAGCTTCAAAGCCTCGTTTGTAGGTTATGTCATGCCATTGTTTGGCACATGTCTGTGGCAGGAAGGAGATTTGTGCTTCTCATTCAGTGAACAGGGCCCTTCTCACTGACACAGGTGTGGTTTGCTCAGCCCTTTTTCATGACTGATGGTGTGGGATTGGCAGCTCTCTCCAGAAATAGGGATGTGCATCACTAAAAGGGTCATTTTGTATGAGACACCCAGACAGGAGTACTGCTGCAAGATGTGGATTTATGGGAATTTTTTTTCCTTTCACACTTTTCTTTCTTATTCTTTCACAGGACAAGGACTTCTGGTCTGAAACAGTGGGTGACACGAGCTGCTCTGTCCCTGAATCCATCATGGAACAGGTTAGAGTCAAACATGCCTGAAGTCAGCTGTTCACAGTGTACAGTGGTTCTCTGGTGCACTTGTCCTGAGATGCTTTGAAGGGGATAAGTCTCAGTGTTGGCTCACGTCCTTCTTGAATTTCCCAGAATTCCCACAGAGTTCCTGGCACTGCTCTGAAAACAGAGAAGTGGATGGAACCAATTAGGTTGCAAGCTGCTTCCTTGTCATCTCTGTGTGGCACTTCCCCTTGGAACTGCAGGCTGGAGATGTAGCTACGTAAGGGACTACAATGTTTCTTGATAAAGCTACAAACTGCTAAAACTAATAAATGAATGGGCAAGGCCTGTTCAGCCTGATCAGCCCTGTGATCGATGTATTGCATTGTTTTGTGCCATGTTAAACACAATTATGCTGCTGTTATTTAGCACACTGAAATCTTACACATTGAACTGTAACTGAAATGTCTGTCATCCTCCCCCAGCCCTGCTCATGTTAGAATGCAATTCTAACCCTCTACTGGGCCCTCACACAAGCCTTTTGAACATAATATGATAAAAAATATGTCAGTGATAAACCCAGTGACCAGTGCAGCAGGTTGTTGAAGGGGATTGCCACTGGTGCCCCAGTGAGCTCAGGTCACCAGGTGAGCTGTAAACATCCAGCATGGAGGATGAGCCCTCCGTTCATGTGTGACTGATCATATACTTTGTTTTCCATTTGTTTCCATTTCTGAACTCTGCCTTTTGTTTAGTTTGTTCCTCCTTTTGTCTGCCCAGTCAGACATGGTTATGTCAATGACTTTGCAAGATTCCACTCCGCAAAACTCCCTTTCAGTTACCAAGTGCATCCTGGTTGCATATTGTTGACATAAAAAAACCATTCTTCTTTAACTATTTTTTCTTTTCTCTAGGTAAAATTAAGCCTAAGTATTTTCTTACAGGCAGACCATCTGCATACCAGAGCAAGGGTTTTCTTTCTTACTTTATTTCTGTGCTTATACCACATTCTGCTCTCTCAGCTGTTTAACTAAAATTACTGGTGAGCCTCCTGGTTTTCTGGAGGCCTTAGTTGGTTATGAGGCCTGGTGTTCCAGTGGGGCCTCTTGCTCCCATCAGTCTGCCTGCCTCATGGACCTCCTCAGCCTAATCAATTTGGGCCCTCTGTGCTGCCTTGCTTGAAGGCTGCAGGTTTTGTGGCCAGGGAGACAGCACGTGCCCATTTACTGGGGTAAATGTGCCACTGGGGATGGCAGTGATCTGCCATCTCATGTCACTTTTCTTGTGAGCAGCTGCTTGCTCTCTACTAGGAGGTGAATGGACTTAGGGAGCTGTTTGAGTCTCCTTTGGAGAGGGAGAAGAAATGTGATCCTTGGGGGTTTTTGCAGGCTTATGCTCTTATCTCTATTTCCCACCTTGTTACTGCTCTGCTCTGATCACATTGACATGGGGAGCTGCTGCCTTCTTCATGCACAGCAAGTAAAATGCCCAGTTCCCAAATACAGGGGTAAAACCTTTCCAAACACAGATGTCTGAGTAGGGGAAATATATGGTTTTTGCTCAATACACACCAGTTTCAAAAGAGGAGCTCGCATCAGGGCTGCTGCCATTACCACAGCTGGAAATATGAGGAGAAGGTGAGCTGGCTCTTCTAACATGATTTTGTAAGAGCAGAGGGTTCTGTCATTCACCATGGGATTGTCCTGTGTGGCTCCACATCCAGGAGTCAGTCTGCATCTGCTGAGGCCTTGTGGACCCCCTGGCTGATGCTGTTCAGGGTGCCCAAAGGAGGCCACAGATGTGTTAAGGGTTGGAAAACAATGCTTTGAGTGGGACATTCTCTAGGCATGGGCTTAACAGTCATTTCCTTATGTTTCAGATCAATGGATCTCTCCAGATGGAGCATGCATTGCTGCTCACCTTCCTGGAGGCCTCCTCTGACTGTAAGTTCAGAGCCCAGCTGCATTCCCTGCAAAGGCAGCAGATCGTGTTGTGCCAGGCAAGCGATGACGATGAGCTCCAGACTGATGGCAATCGGAGTGGCCGCTTTCGGAATGGTGAGCTAGGTGAGCAGCCTTTTCTACATCCATGTCTCTCTGAACATGGTGTTTCTCTTTCCCCGCTTCCTGTCTTTGCTGTTGTCTGTTTCAAAGGAGAAATGTTCCATTGAGGAACTTCACAGTGTGGCTGTTGGCTGGGAGTTTAACACTTAGGTTAAGACAACTGGTGCTTCATACTTTATCTCTCCATGGATTTCTGGAGCACCTGTCACTGGGGTTTTGTCTGCAGCACATCAGACAAGGGCACAAAGCTGCTGCTGGTGATAGCTGCTCTCAAGGACTGTGAAACTAAGCAGTTAAGTTAGGCCTCAAACTGCTCCTCAGGCAGTATCAGTACTTGGGCTAGGATCTTGGAACAACTTGAGTCCTGGTACTGAATGAATCCCTTTCTGCTCTACCAGTGTGGTGGAAACTGTTCCTCATATAGCTTCTGGTCCTGTTCCTGCTTCACAAGCCATCTGCAGGGTGGCTATTGCCCCTTGCCCAGGGTGTGTCAGCTGGCACATTGACGTCACCTGAAGCAGGGTGAGGAGGAACTGCTACAGTCAATAGCCCTCTCTCACACAAATTTGCATAGGTCTCATGCCAAAAGTGGTTATGGGAAGCTTTGCCACAAGGAGGTAGGACAAGGTGTAAGGTTCTAAGCTCAAAAAGGAAAATTCAGACTAGATGTAAGGAAGATTTTTACATTGAGGGTGGTAAAACACCAGCACTGGTTGCCCAAAGAGGTGATGGATGCCCCATCCCTGGAAACATTCAAGGTCAGTTTGGCTGGGGCTTTGAGCAATCTCATCTAGTTGAAGATGTCCCTGCTTATTGCAGGGGGTTTGGATGAGATGGCCTTTCAAGGTTCCTTCCAACTCAAACTGTTCTATGAGGTGCTGTATTTTAGATGGTGCTTAAGAGACAAGCCCTGACAAGTCACTTCAATTCTAGAATCATTAGGTTGAAAAAGACCTTTAAGGTCATGCACAGTTTTTCAATTCCCCTCTCTGGGCAGGATGTTGGCTGTAACTGTCCTGCTCAGATTTTGGTTGCAGATGTTCTAACATACCCTGTAGTGATTTTTTTTTTTTGGGCAGGGTGAGGCTGCACTTTACCTAAACTGCAGATATAACCCCCTGTGTGCCACTATCTCGGGTAAGCAACTTGGTTGCACTTAGACGAATTGTGCTTAGAGCTGTCATGAATACACTGTGATTGCGGTGGGAAGGAGGTTGCTAATGGAGATGAGCAAAATGCGATGGATCAGCTCACCTGCACTGAAGCTGGTCTGATTACGGCCTGTGAACTAAATTCTGCTCTTTGTGTTGGCAGGGTTGGCTCCAGCAAATGAAGATGTTATCCGCATCATTGCCGCTCAGCTCGCTGAGATTGGAGACCAGTTCGATAAAGAAATCCAAGCAAGAGTAGTGAATGACCTAGTGCAGCAGTTTCTGAATGAGAAACTGTCTAAAGAGGTGAGTGAACAGCAACCTGGTGAGCAGTTCTCCTTTTAAATGTTCTGCATCCTTCTTGCTGTGACTTTGAAGGCATCTTAAAATTCATCCCGAACACTTACCTTTGAAGATTTGTTAGAGGTGATTCTGTGGCAGAAGTTAATGTGTAAATTGGGTTCCTTGGACTCGTCTCGTTTCTGCAGATGGTGAAATGGTGGCTGTAGAAAAGGACTTTCAGAGGCATTTTGTCCTTTTGATGGCCCAATGGCTTGTCTTGGAAAATGAATGGTCTGGCTAAAGCTTAGTTTTAGTGCTTAAGATCTTTGGACTTTGTGTCAAGTCCTGTATGTCTGCTGATCGTCACATGGGTAAAAATTGAGCAGGTTCGTGACAGGAGCTTAACTTGTGCTTGTTACTGAGCACTGAATGACAGCAAGTCATGGGACCCTTTCCTGGTGCTCTAAGTGTGTTCATAGGTGCAGTGTTGGGAGTAGCAGTGGGTTTAGGCCTGGCTGGGTGACCTGCTGGGGTGGCCTCTTCCTAGATGCAGTTGGCCCTGCATCTACCATGCCTTGCTGCTGTGCAAGAGAAGTAGAGCGTGAGGTCTCTTGTGTTAAAAAGGAAAAAGAAGGCTATCTAAGGATTCGATCTACATCTGGGGCCAGAGGTTTTTTTTTTGGGGTGGGGTGTTTTATGTAACAGGCTGGCTGCCATGGCTGGGAGGACAGGGAGCAGCATCCTGTGGAGTGTTACAACAAGCACAGTTGTTAGCACAGTCCTGGCAGGCTGTGCTGAGACCCCTTTTCTGCCATAGCTGCTGCACTGAGATACCTGTCTTCCTTCCATACAGGAGATAACCCTGCACATGTCCAGGGTAGTGAGAGAGCTTACACAATCCATCCCCTCAGACATGGAACAGGAGAAGGCCATGTTGGTGCTAGCAATGGTTTTGACTAAGAAAATTGTGAATACAGTGCCTTCGCTTCTACACCGTGCCTTTAACACCACTGTGAACTACATCAACCAGCAGCTCCACAATTACGTTGTTGAAATGGTGAGTGCTGTCAAACAGCTCTGTGGGAGGCACATCCAGCCTTTTAGCTGTCCTGGGTTATTCCCTGAGGGGTGGCCTAGATCTGAACTGCCTGTAGCCTGCTGGATTCCCTGTAGTGCTCTGGAGGCTGGGCCAGAAGGAAGTGTTGGTTCCTGCAGAGCTCTGAATGTGCTTGAGGAGGACATGTCACAGCTTCTGCTTGGCCCCCTCTCACAGCAGCCAGTGAACAGAGTGCATTTGTTCTGTCAGGCAGAGAGAGCTGTGACTGCTCCTCTCCTCCCTGCAATCTCCTTGGAGAGCTGTGCCAGTAAGATTCTGGTTAATGGTTCTTTCATTTCCTCCGGGGAAGGAAAGCCTGACCTGAGCTCCATTGGCTGCATTTTCCCAATGTCTTCACCCTCAGGTCTCTGCTCTTGTCTTCCTCAGCTCCCCAGAGCTTGGGAGAACTGGAAGGGGAAAGGAATTGCTCCTGAGAATTAAGATTAGCAGAGGAACAAGGAGAAATGGTCAAATCCGTTCTTGTTCTCTGAGCAGAGGTGGGGAGGCTGTGCAGCTGGCAGGCAAGCCAGGCTGGGGGCCAGGGCATTTGGCCCCAGCTTCAGTAACTAAGGAGTCTGGGGAGGGGAGAGGATGCACACACTGGTGTTAAGACTTGGTGATCCCTGAGAATGAGATTTGAGTGGGCAGGGCTGTGCTCCTGCCACCCTGTGAAGCTGTGGTGACACAGTTGTGCTGTGCTGAAGGACTGTGGGACGCTCCTGCATTGCAGCCTTGCCATGGACAGTGGTGGCAGCAACCTGCAGAGGGGCCCGGCTCACGCTGTCGCTTTGCCTCACACAGCACCTGGACTTTGGCTCACCCAGCCCCCTGGGCACGGTGTCACTGTGCTGTGTCACCAGGCACTGCCCTTCTCTCCCCTTGGTTCGGCTCCAGGCCTTTCTGAGTTATCCCAGAAATGGGTCACTCGTGTGAGACTGGCCTGTGCTGGCTCATAGCACCACGGGCAGGGAGAGGGCTGGAGCTGGGCAGCAGGTCCCACAGCCTCCCCCCGGGCCTTGTCCCCGCTCTGGCACAGGCAGGAGCACGGCAGGTGGCGGTGTTGACGCGCGGATCGCGGCGCTGGAGCTGCCGGGCTCCTCGGGCAGGCACAGGGCAGGGCGTGCCGCGGGGGAACACTGTTGCTGTTAATAATGCCCCTTCTGTTTCTCTCCCTCTAGCTGGGTGAGTGAGCTCTCCAGCCCTGTATGGAGAATGTGGATTCCTGAAGATTCTCCTTGATGTATGAAGATCACTTGATTTGCTCTTAACTTCTGAGATACAGCTGTGAAAGGAATAGCAGAGCTTCATAGATAGGCTTTTGTAGACTAGCACAGCAGTAATAGTAAGTAGCATGAGCTGCCTACCAGGTCTGCCAGTACCTGTAGGGAGTAGTGCTTGCCCTCTCTCCTTTTACAATACTTTTTATCTTAGCAGCAGCAGCCTTTGTGCAGAACCTGCCTTGTGCCTCCAGAGGCCCAGTGGGCACAGGGCCTGCCCTCCCAAGTGTTTTTTCTAAGCAGCTGTAGCATTTTGCTTTAGTTATTCACTTCTCAGCCCTGCTCCTGCAGCTGAGCCATGCTGAGTGGTGTTTCCTGGAAGGCCTCAGGCTGTGGAATAGGTGGTTGATCAGCACAGATCATCAAGGGGGGTGGGTGGGAATCAGGTCTGTCTTGGTGAGGAGCTGGCAGCAAGAGGGAACAGAGCCCTGAGGGATGGAGGGGGGTGTGGCCAGAGAAGGCTGAAGATACATCCCTATCAGTCACCATACACCTGGGTTTGCTTGAAAACTAAAACTGATGGAAAAACTGTCAAGAAACGGGCAGGAATGCAACCTGGAGATGCTTAAGAAAAAGTAGCATGTCTTGTAGTTACATCTCAGGCTGAACAAACTTGGACTCAGGTTGTTTGATATATATCTATAATCACAGAAGGTGACAAATGTGTCATCTGTGATCCAGCTGCCTCAGGACTTTTCAAAGCATGTAAATATTTTGTGGGGTTTTTTAACTTAAATAAAAATGCCACTTCTGATGGCTACTACAGCTCTGCAGACTTTCGGTTTCCACCTGAAAATTTTTTGTGCAAGTACTCATGGCATTCTTCTAATTCACCATGGCTTGTGATGCAGCTGGGAGCAGTGGAGACACTCTGGTCCTGTCCTTGTGCCTTGCACAAGCAAGTTTCATGTAAGTAAAACCACCTTTTCTTTTGGTGCCTGCACTAAAGCGGGGGGGGAGGGGAAGCACAGAAGTAGTCTACACGTTGTTTCTGAAAACTGTACCATTTATTAAAGTGCAACCTGGGGGCATGGTCTTAGAGCAGTGTCCCATTAGCAGAGGGGAAAAAAATGTACATACCCCTTCACTTGAACTGAATATAGAACAATGAAGCTGCAAAGAACTTTCTTGTCAAGGTGGAAACACTTTTATTAACCAAATGGCACAAGACGCTTTAGACAGTTTTCCCCAAGAGGGCTGCACTTGCATATTGGAAGGAACAGTATGATGAGTTCCTGGGATAATGGGTGACCTGAGGACCAGTCAGGGTCTCTTCCCCCAGGCAGGCCTCTTGAGAACAGAATCCAAAATCCCTGCAAGTCTGTCACTATTTGTTTACACCCAGCAGAAGCCTAGCAGAAGAGATCCCCTAACCTGCAGCTTCAGAGTCAGTCCCCATTAGTCTTTGCTACTTAACAAATCAAGTGGCATTCTTTTGGTCTGAGTGGGTTTTTAGGTTTACACTTGAATAAAAGCTTATCCTGCAAGTTAAAAATGAGGACAAAGCCCCTAAAGGTGTAGCAATAAGATGCATCCTCTGCCCCTTGTTGTGTCCACACCAAGTGTCCCTTGCCTGCCCTGCAGATACTGCAGGGAGATCAAAAGCAGCTTCCACTGGAAGCTAACAGGAGCTCCCCCACTTCTACAGCATGACCACAGACCTCTAGCTTGGAGGAAGCAAGTCAGCCTACCCAAGAGACTGAGAGAAGGTCAGCTCTAAGTAGAAAAAAAAGTGATGAAGTTATTTAACTTCAGGAGGTGGATCTGGGTGATGTGTTGTGGTTCCCCTGGACTTAACAGTACTGCCCCTTCCAAGCTGGTGTCGTTCCCCAGCCAAGTCCTGGTTAGGAGAGTTCATTCTGTCAGACACAAACTGGGTTCTCTTGCCTAGAGCTGGCCCTGCAGTCCCTGCTTCCTCTGGGCCTGAGAGCTTGCTCTACCAGAGTCAAGTAGTAGTGGTTTAAATTTTATAAACACCCCCCATCCTCCTTTTTTTTTGTTATGGCAATACAGAGCTTGCACTTTTAAGCACAGGTACATACATGAAGTTAAAGCAATACGGGTCTGGCAACCTTCCTAGTGCTGAAATTAAGCAGTCCAAGCCAAACTCATGCACAGCTTCTGCCCTCACTAGGTAGAGCAGATACTGTGCCTCACCCCTCTGTGTTTCACAGAATGAGCTAGGTTGGAAAAGGCCTTTGAGATAGAGGTCCAAACACCACCCTGCCAATGAGACCATGACACTGAGTGCCACATCCAGTCTTTTCTTAAACACCTCCAGGGATGGTGACTCCAGCAGCTCCCTGGGCAGCCCATTCCAACGTCCAGTCACCTTTCTGTGAAGAACTTCTTCCTAATGTCCAACCTAAACCTTCCCTGGCACAGCTTAAGACTGGGTCCTCTTGTCCTGTCACTGTTGCCTGGGAGAAGAGCCTGACCCCCCACCTGGCTACAGCCTCCTTTCAGGTACTTGTAGAGAGTGATAAGGTCTCCCCTGAGCCTCCTCCTCTCCAGGCTAAACACCCCCAGCTTCCTCAGCTGCTCCTCCTAGGACTTGTGTTCCAGACCCTTCACCAACCTTGTTGCCCTCCTCTGGACTCGCTCCAGCATCTGAACATCCTTCACACTGAGGGGCCCAGGACTGGACACAGGACTTGAGGTGCAACCTCACCAGTGCTGAGTACAGGGAAAGAATCACTGCCCTGGTCCTGCTGGCCACACTGTTCCTGATCTTGGGCACACTGCTGGCTCATGTTCAGCTGCTGTCAATCATAACCCCAGGTCCCTTTCTGCCTGGCCACTGTGCAGCCACTTCGTCCCCCACCTGTGGTGTTGCAGGAGGTTGTTGTGGCCAAAGTGTAGGACCAGGCACTTGGTCTTGTTGAACCTCCTATTGCTGGATTCAGCCCATCGATTCAGCCTGTCCAGGTCCCTCTGCACAGCCTTCCTGCCCTCCAGTAGACTGACACTTGCACCCAACTTGGTCTCATCTGCAAATCTGCTAATGTTAAACTCGATCCCCTCATCCAGAACATCAATAAAGACACTAAACAGGAATTTTTCACTGGGAAACACTTTCTCCCATTGTTCTCCAGCACTAGCAGACAGAACCTGCAATATGACATTCCACTGAAGCCCTGGGCATTCTGATGCCTGTAGGCATCACAGCTGGGCTGTCTGTGTGCACCTCTCCACCCCATTTCCCCCCCTTTCACAGCAAAAGAATCTAGTAATTATGCTCAAATTCTGTAACAGGAGCTTGCTCTGGCTGATTGAAGGAGAGACTGTAGTACCAGAAGCATTTCTAGTTTTTTGCCAGAATAGCAAGATCTACCTTACTAGGGCTTCACCAGTACTGCCATACCTCTGTAACGGAAATTAAATATATGGAAGGGTTTATAACCTCGGATTATTTTATCTCCTACAATCATTAAAATGGAGGAAGACCAAACTTCAGAAGCTTGCTTGTTTAGTACTAACTAAATTTTTCACGTGTGACCATTAGAAAGCATTGATTAGGTTCAAAATCCAGTCCAAAGTGTTAGCCTAGCTGTGCTCAGTGCTACGTGGGAAGGAAAGAAATGGGATTCTGGCAGCAAAACTTGTCCTGTGTAAGAGCACTCAGCACTGCAGCTTCCACCTGGTCCTTGAGCTGCAGCTGCCCGAGCACAGCCCCAGCCAGGATGAAAAATGAAGCCCCTGCAAACAGCAAGGATGGATTCCTGTAGTACTGACTTGCTCTGCAGAAGGCAAGTTAGGAAAGAAACTGCAACCACCACCACAACAGGCACCTCACCTCCAGCCAGAATTTACCAAAACAAGGCGCAATACTGAACAGAGACCAGGCTTCTGCTGCATGGCCTGGCTCCGTGCTAGGGACTTCTCTTTAGGCTGGTGAGTACCTGCAGTAGCAGCTGCTTGATGATTCACATCTGAAAGGACAGAAGGCTGCAGCAGTGCTGCTTCCTTGCCTCTACCTTGTTTTGTTGGGCCAGACGTACCATTTTAGATCTAAGTAATTTTCAGCAGCCAAATTCCCGCCATGAGAACCTCTACTCAGCACCCACCAAGCCCACTGAGAACCAAAACCCGAAGTTTTTAAGGTGCCTCTCTGTGCACCCAGTAATATTCCTATTTGGGCCACCTACAGCCCCACAGCCTGGATCTTCTGAAGCTCAAGGGCCTCAGGAGGCAGGAGCCCAGCAGGCTCCACCCAGCACACAAGAGCAGCAACAGGCTGGGACATGGCTCTGCATCTGCACTTTGGGCTTTTGGGCAACAGGAATTCTGGGTTTCAGTCTTTGCTCTCAGCCTCTTGTTCCTGCAGTGCCAGCTGAAGAAAGTCCTTATCCAGCTCCCAGCTATAATGCCCAACTAAGCATAGCTTAGAGTTAAGCACAGCTGAATTTAAGTTGCACCTTATCTTGAAAGTCTTTCCCTTGACAGCTCCTCATTGAGCATGCTGCCCACTGCAGTTCCTTAAATATTTGCCACTTTTTCATAGTTTCATAGATCCAGTCCTCTGCTGTTTTAGCATCTCAGCTTTAGGGTATGCTAAGGATAAAGTGAAGACAGAATGAGTCTAAGGTAGATATTTTGTTAAAGTACAGGCCACTCAAGGACAGATATTGAGGCACTTCTGGGAAGGGGATAAGCAACACAAGTGAAAGTAATTCTATATGCCCTTTTGTAAGTATACAGCTCCTGTCTTCCCTCTGCCAGCTGCAAGAGATCCACTGAAGAGAGGCTGCATCACACCTTCCAGGGTAATTGGACCCTGCAGTTTAAGATTACTGTAATATACTTGAAGATAGGGGGGAAGAAAACTTCCATTTTCTAATTCACACCTCTTAACAGTGCAGCCTCTCACTCAGGTCTGTAAGAACACTGCCATCTAAGCTTATCCACCCTTTGGTGACTTCCACAAGGCCTGTCCCAGCTCTGACCACAGGACTCCAAACTGCAGAATTCAACCCCACAGCTGACCTTTTTAACTAGTGGAGTGTTCCTGGAGGAAAGAGACTGATACAGTTAATTTTCTGAACATGTGGTCAGTGGGGTGGGGGAGAAGAGGGTACAAATTCTTGCTGACTTGTCAAATCTAAAAGACTCTAGAAGGAGAAGAATATTATAAAGAAAGGACCAAGCAACCAAAACATACAGTGCAACTGATGCTCCATTTAATGTAGCAACACACCAGATACTCATGGCTTCTGCCTGACCACAAAAATGCCTAACACAGTCATTTATCTTCCTTACTACTGCTGCCACCTTCTCACTGCTGTGTGTGGAAGATTTTTCTTTCCTGCCCCACTGGGCTCCTTGTGCCAGTAAGTTAGGAACTTCTTCCCTTGCCAGCCTGGATTTATTCTTGTCTGTCCTCTACCCATCTCCACACTACTACTGAAACAACCACAGCCAGAGAGAAGATGAAGTAACACCAGCCCTGCCTCCACCCTCCCCCCTCCCCCCCCATTGGTACACAAGTTATCCAGAGTGTCCACAGAATCCATCTCTGCTTCAGAGTAACCTGTTGTGTGGCTAGAGGTGGGGATGTACCAAAAATAGGTTTGTCATCTTCAGTAAGGAGAGGATGTAGGTTAAGAACAGTTCTCTCCCACAGAGAATGTGCCCAGAAAAGAACCCAAAGCCATCAGCAAAGCAGCAGGAGAGGAGCAGCCCTACCCTGACTGGCCAAGCAATAAAGCTGCCCTTGCCACCTCACAGACTGTACCATTCCTTGATAAACACGACATGAAACGAAGCAAAACTGTTCCTGCATGTCCATGACAGGTGGAGCATAAAGAGACCCCTCCTCCACATGAGGGAAACTCCTGCAAGGGGCCAGGAGAAGGAAGGCAGACACCATAGAGTCTGTGGCATGAGGAGGTCCCAGTGACCCATTCTGGGGACACAGCACAGCAATGAGTACCAGCAGGGCACTAGAAAATGGCAAAAAAAAGAAGTCAATTTCATTTTGCAATGTGATAAAAGATTTGAGGTTTTTTTTTCTGATAAGGCCAACCTGCTATGTTTTGTACATGGAAGAAGAGCAATCAATGATCAACAGTACAGTCCAGAACTCCAGAGCTCCCAAATTCAGTCCACAGTGGCAGTATACACATGACAACCCTTCCTCTTAGTATTCAACTTCACAGAGTTCAAAATCCAGTAAGTTTTCTAGAAAATCCATTTCACAAAAGCTTAAACAAAAATAATTCCTCAGAATCTGACACATTCTAACTTTCCAGCATCCTGGGATAGAAAAATGCAGCAAGAATATCCTAAAATATAGAATATGCTAAGATCTCTTCATCCTGAGATCCCTTAAGAAACAGGCTCATCAGGAGATGTACTCTTGATACAGTTATTTAGAAATAAAAGTACCTTGTCTTTGTGCTTTGCAAAGATTCCCATAAGCTCATGTGTCATTTCTTACATTATCACGAGTTCCCTTTCACCTTCCTCCATCTGGTCTAAGCCACAGTGCCAGCACCAACCCTCAGAGATGCATCCACAGTTCTGCCTGGGAAGCCCAAGGTTTTGCCACGGAGCTGCAGTATGGACAAGGACAGACACATACATGCGCTGAAAGAGGAACACTTGCGGCTGGATCTGACTAAGGAGTAGGGTAACACTTGAAAGGTTTCTACCCACACACACCTGAAGGGTTGTGACTGCAGGAAGGGGGATTTCCTTTTTTGCCAAAGTCACTTGCTCATCATTTGTGAACCTGTAAGTTGAGCTAATTACAGATTCACAGTCGCAAAAGAAATCGCACTGAACACCACTCTGGGCCAGGTCAGGAACAAGCAGATAGAGATGTTTAATGCTCTTTTGCTCAGTTATTAGAATCCATTGCTTTATATATCTGGGATTCTGTCACAGGCAAGACCAAGTTAGGACTAAATACACTCTGTGCTTAACTTGGGAAAGACAATGCAGACTGCAGCGTGACACGGGACAGCAGAGCGTTTAACGTCTGAATTGCACTTGAGGCACTGGCCTTGCTTCCACACGGTTTTGCTGGATTTTTGCTGAACATACCCCAGATATCAGAGTACTGATTCCAACGGCACCGTGACCAGCATGAATTTCGTACCTCTGGTAACTGAAGGGTTGCAGTGAAGTGGGCTGGGCAGGAGCAGAGCAAATGGATTCTCAAACCAGCAAATAGCAGTGTCCCTCCCACCCTTCTGGGCAGCATGTCTGCCCCAGGAACACCAGGATGCTCAGAGATAATACAGCTATAGAGAGGCAGCATCTTCACAGGATGGGGCTCCAGTAAACGTTAGGGGCCAAAACCAGTGTGAGCCAAGAGGTAAGAATAAGCACTGTCCCACTGGGGCTTAGGAGGAACCTGGAAGGTTATGAGGGGCAGTGCTGTACCTGAGAGGAAGCTGAGACAAAAGGGAGACCAGCCTCTCGCTACAGGACTCAGGTTGGCTAATGTTTGTTAGGAGGGGCTCGGGGGCGCAACGGGAAGTGACAAGACAGCACAGCTGCAATAGCGGTCAATCTGAGAAGCCAGAATCTCCAGGGGCTGGCAGCAGCTGGCTCTCCCCTTCCCCTGGGGATTCTCTGTTCCAGTTCCTAGAGTATGAGCACCCCTTTCTTCAGCACCTGCACTTAAGTTCTTAAATTTGCAGATTTTTTTTTTTTTTTTTTAAAAATACCCCCATACTTTAATCACGAAAAACCAGTCCCCGCCCCAATTCTACTAAAAACATGATTGTCCGTAGCTGGAGGCTTATTGAACAACCTCACCTCATCACCACTGAGTTACTCAAATGTCCAATTAAACAGCAGGCAGCTCAACCTTTAGGTAACACAACTACAAAAATTGGATGTGCTCTCTTCTCTCCCCCCTCCTCCTCCAGAGAGCTCCGTTACTTTTTCCTAAGCGCCAGCGCTACTCCGACTGCTACAGCCAATATAGCGACCGCAGCAGCCCCGCCGTACAGCAGTATAGATTTCCCTTCTGGCAACAGGATAGGCTTCTCCTCTGCAGCTGAGGATTTCTCTTCTGTTTCTTCCAAATGGCCCTCTTTCCCCACTTTTTTTTCCCCTGGAAGCAGTATTTTCTCAGGTTCTGGTGCAGCCTTTTCTTCTGATGGGGCTAACTTTGGGACAGGTTTACTTAACACGGGGATTTCAGGTTCAACAAGCTCTTCAGCTGCTTTTCCCTTTTCCTCCTGTTTTGTACGCGGAAGTGCAGAGGGATGTGCTTTTTCAGCAGCAGCAATTTCAGGAGGTTTTATTTCCTGTAAAGAAGCAGAGGTTCCTGGAAACGCTGCCTGCATGGTCTCTGCAGCGCCGGCTGACACCACTGCTTCCTCAATCCCCTCTGGTATCTCCTCCTTCTCCACATGAACAATGTCGGAGTTGGAAGAGTTGTTCTCACTCCTCTCTTCGGCCCCTCCGTTGCTGTCCAGGCTTTTGACTTCTTCAGGATCCATGGCCACTTGCTGCCAGGACTCAGGTCCCAGGGAGACTGGCAGGCTCTCTGTGTGCCAGCTCTGACTCGCCGACAGCGAGACGGGCAGGCTCTCCGACTGCCACGATGCGGTCACCGTGGGGGACTCCGGGGGGCTCACCTGGCCTGAGTTGTCACTGGTCAGGATGTAGATGTCATTGCTGTCCTCTGCAATGAGCCCGGGATACTCTTCCTCTTCGGATTCCAAAGTAAACACTGTTCCCTACGAACAAAAAGGAGGACACAACATGTGAGCAATGGCTTCAGCATTCCCTCCCCTGTACGGGACAGAACAGAACACCTGGAAACCTGGTGAGCTGGAAGAAAGATGAGAGGGCCTCTGCAGAAGCAGAGCTGTCTGACCTACATTTCAGTAGAGATTACAGAACCCAGCTGGTCCAGCTGGCGTTTCCAGAGAATGGAACCTCTTACATGAGCTTTGCGCGGGAGCTCCTCCTTTCCCTGATATTACTTTATCACCAGTTACATCACCAAAACACACCGCATGGTCATTATTAACCCAACAAGATACT
The DNA here is from genome assembly GCA_013397795.1 of Orthonyx spaldingii. Taxonomy (NCBI): domain Eukaryota; kingdom Metazoa; phylum Chordata; class Aves; order Passeriformes; family Orthonychidae; genus Orthonyx; species Orthonyx spaldingii. The sequence goes on from VZTJ01001275.1 coordinate 635,880, forward strand.
AAAGTCTGAAACCAAACTGCAACAGAACAAAGAAAAAGAAAGCAAACACAAGCACATGATCCCAGCTGAATCCCACTCCCCGCTCCTTTCTGTGCAAGTGCTTGTCTGTTTTTATCTAACAGTGTTCCTCTGACATTAATTTTGTCCCATTTCCAGTGCTATCTGAAGCTTGTATTTCTACTTTGTACCAACAAGCTGGAATCTATAGTAATTCTAGTATTTTACTACAATTTTAGCTATTCTTAAGCAAGTTCAATTTCAAAGACTGCCATCATAACTTTGGCTCCACAACTGAGGTTGAAATAAACAACCAAGCACAGACACCCAGAGCTGGTGACAGGGTTTGCTTGCTTTACTTAGCTAGGAAAGATCTGTAGGCATCCTAAGAATTTGACAACAGGCTTCAGATGGAGAAACTGCAAGTGTAAAATACTGATTCCCTGTGATCAGCAGCTCCCAGCTGGCTCCCCCCAGTTTATATACTGGGTTTGATGTTCCATGGTATGGAATATCCCTTTAGCCAGTTCAGATCAGCTGCTCTGGCCATGGTCCCTCCCAGCTTCTGGTGCCCCTCCTCACTGGCAGAGGAGACACTACAAAGTCCTTGATTTGGAGGTAATACTACTTAGCAACAACTAAAACATCAGTGTGTTATCAATGTTACTCTCATTCTAAATCCAAAACACAGCTCTGTACCAGCTAGGAAGAAAATTAACTCTATCCCAGCTGAAGCGAGGACAAAGAGATACTGGCAGAGAGGAACCCCAAAGTCTCCTACACTATGTAATAGAAATCTGTGAAAAAATTAACAAAGATTCAGTAACTTTTTTGCTTGTAACAAAAATGCTTTGAACATTCCATCAAGTACTGCAGTGCTGGGCGCCCCTTCTGTGCAAATTCCTTGTTCAATTATCAAGCTTTCCTGTGCAGTCCATCGTAACAAAAAATTCCATTCATTCTCTTTCTCCCTGCTCCATTCACACACAATAGTTCTCCTAAAGCACTCTGAGCAGTTGTCCCTTTTTTAAACCCTTCCCAACACCTGTGAATTGGGGCTTGATTCCTACCTATAGTTTCCCATACCAAGACACCTCCTTGGCTGTTTCACAACTTTTTATGGATCCACACAGTGACCTATGTCAGCAACCGATCCCAGTTAAAAACAAACACACTTTTTATTTTGCAAAGATGTTTTTAACCCCCAGCCCATGGAATTCTGGAATATATTTGGACACAGGCAAAGGAATAGTACATAACACTTGAAAAAGAACTTTTCTTCATAAATGCTTTTAAATTGCTCACATGTGGGGAACATCTTCCAGCTTGGTAAGATGTTCAGAAACTGAAGTTAAGCGATGCACAGAGTTCCTCAGGGAAAGGGTTAAAAGTAATTAAGCTGTTCACGAACAATGTGAGGATCACCATAAAGTCTTAAGTCTGAATGCAATAAAAATTAGTAAAGCATTACATTTGTGAAAATGTTCAGACATCACCCACATGTCAAACCCAAAGCAAGCTCTGCTCTGCAAGCAGTCACTGACAATTCAAGACTCCCGTAGCCTCTTGAAAGTCATGTTCCACTAGAAGAACTAATTTTTTTAAAATGCAGCTCAGGCCATTAAAACAAAATAGAGCTCTACATGTAGGAGGAAGCAACCAGCATTGCAAATTAAGAGCAATGGAAAAGAAGAGCCAAGCAACTTAAATAAAGGATCCAAAGAGACCAAGCACTGAGCTGTGCAGCCTGGGAGGACAGGACTCCACACACAGCACCAACCTGTCCTGTTCCAGCAGACACTGGAGAGCAGCACAGCAGCGACTCACTCATTGTAGCTGGCTTCCACCACCCTGTGCTGAGGATGGACTGGCAGCCCACTGCCCACACACTCTGAGATTGTACACTCACTCCTTTGACCATCAGGTTTTGCTCTGGATGTTGTTAAAGTAGGAAATACTCTCACTGGAATATAAACCACTAACAGACCAAACCCAATTTTTTATTTCCACAGGTGACACAGACTCAGAAAAGTGGCAATTAAACAACAAAATAATTAAGGGTAAAAGCCACAATCTCACAAACCTCTGTACTATCTTCCTCCCTGTTCAGCTCTCCACTTCCACAAATCAAGATGACTTTATCTCCTGTCCACACCACATCACAACACACTGGACCACGGCTGTGGTGTGACATTAGAAGAAAGAACAGAGACACACACCACTGATAACAGCTCTGCTCTTAACATTCCAATGGAAGTCCACCCATGGTGCTGTGACTCACTCAGCATGAGGCATATACAAAAATACTCCAAAACCACACTATGCTGCTGAGAATTTGTGAGCTCCGGTGATTGTAGCAAAAAAGGCACCAACAAGGGCTACATTCAGACAGTCTGAATTCCCCTTAAGTCACACACTGTGCACCGGTGAAAGCCAAGGGGCTTTGAGCCATGACTCAGCAGCCCACGGAGGGGAGGATGGAGCCACGTGTAGTCGATGGGGACAGTGGGTACAGAGACTGCCCTGAAATTTAAACCATCCTGAGGCTTCTAAATACGTACTTCCACTGGAGATACGCTTCTCACAAAATACAGGTAAGACCTGGGCATATCCGGAGGGTACCATGCAGGATAAACCGCTTTGGAGAGGATAAGGAAATGAAGGGATGGTTATACAAGGAACATGGGCGATCCTCATCATTTCAAATACCTCATTAATACATGTGCCAACACTACACAGCAGCCTGCCTGCAGCAGGAGGGAGGAGGGCCAAAGGGGCTCAAGAGTTTTATTGTTCCATTTCTCACGCAAACTGCACTGACCTCAAAAGAGTTATCAGTTGCTGGCTCCCTATAAATCAGAGCCTTGTGCAGCCTGGCTGATTCCCTTCTGTCTTTACAGACAATTTACCTTCCGTGTCAGTGCCTCAGGGACACAGCTCCCCAGGCTTGGAGAGATACATTGCCCGTGGTTGGGAAGGCAGAACCGACACACTGGCAGTGGGTAATTCCAGCACTTTTTCATTAAAAGCTTATGAAGCTTTAATTGAAAATCCAGACACTAACAGGCATTATTTAGGATACACGATTAATATTTCTTGAGCTGAATTAAGATTTAATACATAAAGTCAAGCGGATAAAGCTCGGATTTTGTGCTGGTTCAGTTGAGGTTTGCACTTTGGTGGGGTTTTTTTCCTTTTAAAGCAGCTGCAATAAAAACTGAATGACATTTAGGACAATTCTCTTGATTCATCTACAGATGTGACCCAGAAGCAAAGCTCCAACAGGCAGATTATTTCAGGACAGGATGGAACATGTGGAAGGATTTTTAATAACCTGAGGAAGCCTTATATAAGCCCTACCCTTTAGATTTAATAGTAAGGAATGTATGTAAGCATTTCTTTATCTGCTTTGTTTATTGTAAACAGACAGTCTACTGCTTCAAACTAAAAAGATCAGAGTTGCTCTTTTCCACATTTGCAGTGGGAAACTTGCAAACTTGAGAGTGCTTTTCCTCATCCAGCATACTTAGAGAACCATGTCAGGTGTGGGTAGAGAAGCTTAAGTCCCTCACTGTAGCTTCTTGCCACTCCTGATCCCAACCACTGCCACTTGAGGGAAGAGTTAGCACAACTTATGAGGAGAGAGAGAGAACCGCGTATTTCCCTGCTTGGCAAGAACACAGCAAGAACGGCCACAGCCCACGAGGCAGTCTTGAAAAGATCAGCTACCAAAATCACCTACAGGGTTTGACTTGCAGGGATGTTCCACAATGCTTCTGCAAGTGACAGGAAGCACTATTAACAAACGTGGCACACCTGCCCTCAGGAGAGGCTATAGCCAGTATGCTACAGGGTGAACTACACTGGACAACAGCAAAATAATGAAAAAAGTCTGAAAGCTCCTCCAATAATACAGTATAGCACTGTTACTTAAAAACACCTGCTAAGTTTCAATTATGAGTTAAAGACAGCAAACATAACAAAACCTCCCCCAAGACATAGAAACTGACTTATGTTGTCTACATTATTTTTCATAATTTTCTAATACATGTATTATTAAGTATATACAAACAAACAGACTCATTAACTGTAGTATTTATATTTGCTAAACAGCAAAACCTTTAACTACACATAAGGAAAAAAAAAATCCTTATTTAACAAAATAATTTCAGCACGATTTATGTAAAGCTTCTGGTGCCAAGAGATACTCAAACCAAAATTCTGAATGTCTAAAAGATAACTACAACCCTTTTCTCTACAAAAACCAGTAGGAGTAGTAGCACACATTGCATCTATAACGGAGATGTGATTAGACAGTGAACAGAAGAGATCCCTATTAAGGTGTCCAACAGAGCATTTACTGCATCTTAGAGCAGACTTTGAATGCCCTGCCCTGTAAACTCCGAAGAGTAGGATAATGCAAAACAACTGTATCTAACTCCTGTTGAAGCTTCTTCTAGGGTTTGATTTTAACTGTTCTTAAAAGCTCCACTAGTCTCTCTGGTTCAGTTCTTGAAGTATAAACAAGGAATGATGTGGATAGGCAATTCTCACAAAACTCATTTCTGAAGACACAAAAAAGTCCACCTGAAAAATATACAGCCCAGCAAGCCACCTGTACACCCCAGATCCTCATTTTGTCCAACACAGGCAAAAATTCTGCACAAGTCTGAGAGTGCCACCAGAGGTAAAAATCTCCACGTTCCCTGAGCTTCAACCCCTCCACATGAAACTAAACAGACCCACATCCAATCCCTGAGAAAAAGAGCATCTTGAGGTTCAAGAGGAAATGCTGGCAGAACACAGCGTCCCAAGAGAGCCACCTTGGCTATAACAAAAATTTCAAACACTCAACTCAGCTAGGAAGTTTGTTAGGTGAGGGCATTGACTATCTTGTAATATGACCTATCCCAGAGAGAAATGAAGTTCAGGAAGCGTTTGGACAATGCTCTCAGGCACATGGTGTGATTCAGGGCTTGGACTTGGTGATCCTTGTGGGTCCCTTCCAACTCAGGATATTCTATGCTTCTATGGCCACTTTCCCCACACCAGCAGTGTCAGAGCAATGAGCACTAGGAACCTATCAAATGCATTTGTCCTTAAAATCCAGTCTCTGAAAAACAAGAGGCAAGGAGCGGATGAACTGGCTTGTGTCCAGGGATCCTAAGACATCTCCCTCAGGGAAATAAGCAAACTTCCTAAAACAACAAACTTCCTGAGAGCTGGGAATGTTGTATGGTTTGTAGCTGTGGCAGAGGAGCAGCTGTGTGCTGGAGAAGGGGTGCCTGTGCCCAGGGATGGCTGCTGTGGTCAGGAAGCTTCACTCGCACCTGGGTGTGCCCAGGCTGCAGCTCCAGCTGCTCCCTACCTCCATCCCCAGCCCTGTTATACCAAACCTTTTCAGACCCTCATGGAAGTCAGACCTGACAGCATCACCGGGCTGATCCTTCAGAGAAACAGATTATAAAGGAGCCGCTGACAACACTCAGAACCAGAACAAAACATTTTAAAATATAAAGAAGACACAAAAAGCCCTCAGGCACTTACTGTGCCTCTCTGTTCATCCCTCTGAAACTGTCAAGATAGGTGGAGCCAAGAAAAAGAGAGCAGAGTTCTTACAAATAGGACTGCACTTTTTATTAAGGAAAAAAAAGGAAAAAAAGGCTGAGTGAACCACATCAAAGCACTCTAATATTGCAGCCACTGCTCTCATCCCCTTCAAGAAATGCTTTGGCTAGAACAGCCTGCAGAAATGATCCTCTTCCATCCCTGCCTTCCAACATCATAACCTCTACAACCTGCAGAAAGTCAGCACCAAAGCAACATCCTTTAAGGTTTCAGTCTTATGAAAACCTTAAAATGAGGTAAATTCAGTTATTTATAGACTATTTCATCAGATTTGAAGTTGTTGGATGGGAAAAGAGAAAGGAGATCTAGTTGCTCCTTCACCATTTAATGTTCTTCTTCAGCCACACTGCCTAAAAATTAAAAAAATCTATTACTGTACCAAAGAAGTTACATATAAATGAAAGTGGACACTTCACTGCAATATTCTGTGATACAAGCATAAAGCATAATTCTTTTGAAAGGAAAACTCCTTTCTAGGACCCCTCTAAGTAGACTGCCCTTTCTTGCATCTCTGCCACATTAAACTTACTTCTGTCTCCTCCAGCAGAGCACGTCCCTCTATTTCTGCACTGTCATTCCCAGGGCAGACACCTGGACTGCTGCAGAAGGAGATTTTCATCTCCGGAAGCACAAACTGACGACCTCCCTTCCCCAGGATGACAGTTGTCTCTTTACTCTCTTTCTCCTCCAGATTGTTAACACTCTCCAATACGGGTATTATTCAATCACCAGCAGCAAAGAAAACAACTGAACCAGCTGCAAAGCCCAAGTCAAAACACTGGAGACACAGAGAAAACAGCTCCTCTATGGCTGAGATAGGAAACTGTAAACACTGTGCAGATTTCAAGCAAATTTACTTTTATTCCCTTCAACAGAGGCAGTTAACAAGTTAAATGCAAATCTGGGTCTGGACTTTATAAGACAAGACCGCTGGGAAGGCAGACAATTTCTGCCATGGGTCACAAATATAACTCCCAGGCTTGTGCTGAGAAGAAAGGTTATTAACTGCACTCTAATAAACAGGTTCAAACAATGGAAAAGCAGAGGGGCTGCTAACAGGAATGGGAATTTGAGAGGAAAAAAAAGACAGCTAGCTTCCAAAAAATCTTACATTCTTTCCTCCTTATAGATATTCCCAGATACTTCTACATAGATGAAATCTGACCATGGAAAACAGAATCCACAGAGCTTGAGAAGAAAGAAACTATTTGGGAAGGGGTGGGAAAGGAAGAGGGAAAAAATCCTTACCAACTGATCTTACTGTGCACTTTTCCAGGAGACCAAGAATTGCTTCTGATGCAGCAGCATTCAGCCCTGGAGAAGTCAGAGAGAGCAAAAAGGCAGGGCAAGTACGAGGAGAGAAGGGAGGGGAGAGGAGGAAAGGGGAGGGGAGATGAAGAAAGGGGAGGGGAGAGGAGAAAAGGGGTGGGGAGAGCATGTACACACTGCATGCCTGTTTGCTGAGCCCTAACATTGCTTTTGGGAAAGAAAAGAACAAAGCTACTTGTAAATCAGGCTGGGTGTTGTTTTGCAGTGGCTCACAATGAAAAAGGAAGAAGGTCTTAGTAGGACCCATCAGTCAGGAGAATGAAATGTGTGTCCTCACATGTGTTTATTTAGAGAACCTGGAATGCCCAGCACGCTTTCTGTCCCAAAAGACAGATCATACTAAAACTTAAGAGTCAAACAGGTAAATGCAAGAGCTGCAGCCAAACCTGTCAGAGAAATCAGTGAAAGAAGGAACTAAAAATATGCCAGCCATTCCTTCACCAACCAACCAACCCACCTGCACATCCCAGTCCCACACTGCCATCAAAAGTTAGCTGAATTACAATTTTAGTGCCTGAAGGGAGAATGGGAGGGGAACACTCATTGTTTCAACACACCATCTCGGCACCATATCTCTGTGGGATTGGCACAGAAAATCAAAAAAGCAACTTCTCATCCTCCAGTATATCAAATTTCTCATTTCCCACAAGCCATGCCCATTTCTTGAAATCTGCTGCATAGCCACCCAATTGGTAAACCTTTATTCCCTTGAGCTGGAAATTTTGCTTCTAGTTGGCTGTCCACCATCGTTAGTCAGATGCTTTCCTGGACCCACAAGCCTTCTAAGCTGACAAAAGAACCTCAAGTCTTGCACACAGGCAGAACCCTGGGAGCTCTCCCAGCCGCAGCGTGGCTGCACAGAATGATGCAGCAAATGGATGACACAGCTCTGTACAATTCTGACTCCACAGATCCACAGTGGGGCACAGGAAAGGCTCAGCTGACCCCTTACCTTTGACTGCCTACTCCCCTCCTGGCAAAGGTTGACTTCAATCCAAAAATTGAGGAAGATCCCAAATTACATGGTGCCAAGGGATGAGACAGCACCAGAGACACTACAGAGCTTTTCAGGTCTGCCCCTGAAAAGCTGACTCCTGTGAAGTTCTCCTCTGCTCCAGATCCACAGGCTATTCTTGCATCTTCTCACTTTTAAGCAAGCTCTTAGCAGCTGCAGGAAAGACCTATCTTCATACTTCTCCAAAATAACACGAAATTGAACCTCTTACTGTCACAGCAACATGAGTCACTGGAGACTCCCAGGTTTATACACTGCCCTTATGGCTCAAGCAAATGATTACTGACAACTTGATCTGGCACACAAAGCCCCTGTGGCAGATGCTTATCTTAAAAAATGCAAACACTCCAACACTTCTGTGTGGCTACCAGCCCGCCCAGGCTCTTCCTTCTCAGAACACAACCTCTCCCATCCTGGCCCCACGCCCTGCTCCCAGCACTGCCATCCCACAGACTCAGAACAAACCGAGAAACACGCCACAGGGTAAAAGTGAACCTTTTCCTTACAAGGAAGAAAAATGATAATATAACCATATATTCCCCTTCCTCCACAAAAAGTCACATGCCCAGTGGCTCCCCAAGCCCATCCCCAAAGCAACTCACAAAGGTTAGTGCAGCTACATTAATTCATCTGGAAAGGATTTTCATCACCTTGTCCCTTTCCTCGCCTCTTGTGCTGTTTCAGAAATAGCTCTGGCTCGTTTGCTGCAGCGCTTGTGTCAGTCTGATTTTATGCCTGGCTGGATGTACACAGACTCGCTGGGAGCCCGCTGGACAGCACCACCCGCATCTGTACATCCATGCACAGTCACCCAAACACAAAGCACAGCCCCCTCCCTTGGAGGCCGTGCTGGAAAGCTGCTTGTTTTGAGAAGCTTTGCGCTCTATGAAGTGTGTTTACAGCAGGCCTCAAAAAGGGGCTGGAGAACAGAGCATAGTCCTTTTGGAGGTCAAAAAACAAGGCAGAAAAGCAAAAAAGTACTAACATCGATCTGTCTAAAAGCTGCAAGTAAGGGCCTGCCCTGGGATGAAAATACTTTGAGATATGAGTGCATTTATCAAATGACCTAAGGTCACTTGGCTGCATGCTGTTAGTGCTTCTGCCCATTAAAGACAAACAATCCCTCCCGCAGGCCTTGAGAACTATTCACAATTGCTGGGAAGGGAACAGATAAAGAAGGTGCAGTTGTGCAGAAATTCTGGAACAAGCTACTCTTTAAAAAAACCCCTCAGGTAAACTCTTGAAATACGAGAAGCTTCTGAATGAGATTTTTCCTACTAGTACTTTTTTTTTTTCAGTCACTGGGTTTTCCTGAACAGTTTTTCTTTTTAGAATAAATCAGCTTGCTGGAGCCATTTCACAAATCCCAGATTAATTCCATTCAAATCTGGGCATCCTTCCCAAACCCAGTAATCTTAGGTTCAGCCTTCAAGACCCAGCTCATCAGCTGTGAGCTGCCTTTCTGAAGCATTTCTAAATGAAACTTTCTCAGCATGCCATGACTCAGGAATACTGGTTACCATGAATTAAAGATTTCTACAAGGAAAAATGCAGCACAAAGAAATGCTGATTGCTCATTCTATGCATGTTCCTATACAGCTATGAAGTCTAATATGCATTAGCTATCTTATCACTTATTATAAAAATAAATTAGTGCCTATTGACATTTCTGTATGAAGTGCTCCCCAATTACTTATCTGCTACAAAACCCTCTGAAATTTAAGAGGAGAAAAAAAACCCATATACCTTTTCCAGCTGTCACCAGAGGATGAAGATCCCATTAAAAAGAGGAGCCTCTTGGGCACAGTACCTCTTGTTACGGGTGTCTGCTTCCAAATGCAGTGCTCCATGTATATTAACAGGAAAGCACAAAGCTCACCATACTGCGACAAATTAGCACCTTAACACACACTGTATGAAAATTAATTGTTATCTGATACCTAAGGACCTCTTCAATTTCAACAGCAATCCAACAAACGAGATGTGCAAAGAACTGGAACACACTGCCTGGGGAAATTGTGGTCACACAGGTCTTTAATATCAACATCAAAAATGAAGGGGTGAAAGTCAGTTCTCCCTTGGGGAACAGAACAGAAATAGATGACTGCCCAAAACCCCTTTCTGGTCCTGACCTCCTGATTGTTTTTTTTATTTCTTTTTCTGAGTCACTCCTTCTTGCATCTGCTTACTTCGAGCAACCCCTCTTAGCTTTCACTCCTACTAGAATCACACTTAGAAATAAAGTCTTCTTACCCATCCTCCTTGTTGAATAATATAATCTGCAGAAAAATCTTCTAGATACGTCACCCCGAAGTTCACAAGGGCACTCAGTGGTTCCTGGCCCCGTCTGGTCAACTCCATCAGAAATTGTTGTAACAGAACCAGGGGCACCAAGACCTTCAAAAAACAAGAGTTGTGAGTATATACAGAAAGTATTATCAATGCTACTGTGCAGCTAGAATAGAATTCATGTGTCCACAAAAGGTCTGAATCTTCAAGTCCAAATATACCAGGGACTATACACTTCATTTCTGAAAAGACATAAGGCAAACACACAATAAAATGCACTAAAATGGAAGCACTTAAATCTGCTAAGCAAAACCCCACAGTCTGACTCGAGAATTTCACAGAACACCACTGCAGTGTTTTCTTAAGCCCCACTTTTCTCCCAACACAGGATTCAGGCAGAGATGCAGAACAGGTCCAGAACTTGCTAGAAGTAGAAAGATGCAACATCATAAATAGCTTGAAGGGATATGCATCCAAATGCAAACAGCAAACTCATACACTTTCTTGAATAGGAACACTGCACTAAAGAGCCTCTTTAGAAGTTCACACTTGGCTTTGAGACAGGACAGAAACAAACACCTCCACCCAGCAGCATAATATTACAAACATGTTTAAAATGACAAACACAAAGCCATTTCCATGTCAAACTCTCCCTCTGATGCCAAATTTAACACACAGAGATTTTCCTCCCTCCTTTCCTACTCCCTTTCGTTTTTAGAAACCTTTTAACTGAATGCTCAGCCTTAACCTAAGTTGTTCTGGAAGATGCAAGACTCTGTGAATCCACCTCCTTCACATTACACAGTTCTAGACACTTCCTTCTGAAATTATGTTTTTGTTTGCCTAGACAATATGCAGTTGAACTTTTAAACTCTGAATTTATTCTCCTGGAGCACACAAGTGGCCCTCTGGGCACTGTTTATATGCAGTACCTCGCCAAGGTCAGGAAACTGGTATGAACTGAAGTCATTAGCATCTGAAAAAGCATTATTATGACACAAGAGAAAAATATTTGTTTTACTGCATTTTAATTGAGGCAACTGCACTGCACTTCTGTTCACTGTGCAGATTGGAATGCTGTTTCCCAGCTGCACAAGGGAGATGAGGGCTCTACCACTGCACATACTGAACTCCTAATGCCTCCTTCCTTTTCCAGTCTCTTCCCCCATCAGCCTGGTTCTCTTTTCTGTAAATACCCTGCATTACTCTTGCCATAAATCACACCTTAGGGTGCAAAGCTGGAGGAAGATGAATAGGCAAAGTAAGCTGAAATTGAGATTTGTACTAAATTCATGGTGGCATCACACTGAGATTGACTGCTAAAACTAGATGGGGCCTAAAAAATGCCCATAATCTGATAAACCTAAGATGCTCCAGCTGATCAACAAAGGAGTCCAATACTGTGGCAGACAGGTTATAGTACTGTTGTTCTGTGATGAACAGTTAACACTGGTAACTGTTAACACTTCACTAGGAGTGTCATGGTGCCAGAATTGTAAGTGTTTGAATTTTAAAAGTGTTGGGGTTTTTTGAGTTTCTTGCAATTAATCTCAACTCAGAGGCAGAAGAGGTGCAAGATCACAGTGCACAGATATAAGCAGCAGGTCAGGGTGAGGTGTCAGAGGAAACTTCAATCTTTTTGGATCAAAAAAAAGCAAGCTGTCAAGGCTAGGCATCTTCAGAGGCTTTGGGCACACCCACATAACTCTACAGCAGCATGAACACTGAGATCTCAAAATATTTGACATTTACTGTAAGCTGAAGGCAAGAGAAACAAAGGCACGAAAAGGCTGCTTGGGAAATGAAGGGTGCCCAAATGCTGGCATACTGAACATGATTGTTGCCTTCTTCCTTTGCCATTAGGCTGGAATGCCTAATCCAGCCATTCCTCCCAAATTCAGCAAGCCTCTTCAGGCCTCACAGGGACTGTACTCAAACTCTAACATCCAGTCCTGCACAGACCAACAAACACCACTCAGCTTTCCCTTCCTGCTGAAATTACTGACACTTCTGCCTCTGAGACCAGCAGGAACAGGAGCAGGTTTGCATGAGACTGTCCCTAAATTAATAAAAGAAATTACCTCACAGTACTTCCATGAAAGTTAACACCACCTTTCTGTACAGAAGAGTAGCTGTGTGAATGCTGATGAGATTTAACTAGATCAAAGTAAAAACACAGCCATTGCAATTCAAAGCAATTCCCTCCACCAGGATGCCTGGGAAGGAATGCTAGGGGCTATTTGTATTTTCATTAAAGAAAAACATACACAGAAAATAGCTGGCAGGAGAAAACTTCCAGGGAATCATTACAAAACCCACTTTATTACCAGAAGATAGCTGATTATGTAAATGAAACACTCGTGTCAGTTATGCTATTGCAATCCCATTGTACTGTATTGCAAATTTAAATGGACACAAAAAAACCCCCAAAGAAAGTTCAGAGGCTTTGAGGAAGCCATATCCAAAACTATTGCAGTTCTGTGTACCTTTTGACTATTTCAACTTAAAATTAACCTAATTCTTCACATGATTATTTCTTACATTTTTGTTGCACTATTCTTTGCCCCCGTTAATCAATAAGAATGGGACACTAAGATGACTGCTAACCTACTCACCAGTTCAACTGGCTCTCAAAACCAGTATTTGTTATCCCTTCAGCTGATGCACCATGCTGGGGTTATGCATTTTGTATATATGTATATAATATTCAGCTTTAAGCAAAAAGCATAAAAACTCAGCACTGGAGTATTAAAAAATTTTTGTTATGTTTATTTTATTATAGATATTCAATTTGCCCTGTTTGAGGTGGTTTGGGATTTGATTTTTTTTAATGAGAGCCTTATTTCAAATAAAAGATGAAGACCCTTTTTCTTTATAGAATTCAACATCAACGTATTTTTCTAACAGCTTTTTTAGAGTAAAAATTAAGCTGGGCTGAGATGGGAGGAAAGGTTATCTAGATCTCTTCTGTTATAAAATACAACTCTGATTAAGATGATAAAGGAAATTAAAAGGAAATGAAACCAACACAAATGTATTCCATCTCCTCAAAACAAGGATTATTGAAGGAACTGCTGGGCATTCCTGGAGCACCAAGCTACCACAAAAACAATACAAACAGATGCTGTGCTTGTCTGCAAAATTTCCATTCTGGTTTGCTTTTGGACTATATGTTTTGTGGCAACAAATGTTACAGGCAAGCAGAGTTGATGACAAAGATGTTCTGGATGATGCTCTCCACCACAAGCTGATGGGGACCGAAATTCACGAGCCCCAGGGGCTGCAGGAATGCAGCAGCAATGAAGGCTGAATCATAAACCCCCAAATGCAGCCCATTCATCCACCCAGGACTGCACCTTCAAGAGATGGGGACGCAAAGCGTATTGACCTGGGAAGCCCCACCCACCTCCTCCCTTGCCAGCTGAGCCACAATGACTGGTTTTATGCTTGGTTTTAGCTTTCACCAGCTGAAAAGTAAAATGTGCTAGCTTAAGCCAACTTCTTGATAATCAGATTTCATGGCTGTTTAAACTAAAATGCTGTGAATCACAAGATGACACACTGAAAGAGCACACACATAAAGCAATGATAATTGCTGGAGCCATGGGCAGTAACTCATCATGCAATGTTTATTAAACTGCTTTACAAGTGCCCACACCCTTGGTTAGATGAACAGTTTCTGAAGTAAGCAAGGCAATCTAGTCAGGGAAAAGTCCTTCTGGAAAAAAAATGTAAAGAGGCGGAAAAAGTTTTCTTGTTCTATTTTCAATTTAAGACAAATTGTGATTAAATTTGCAAGCAGTTATTTTATTCTTTCATTCTTTTTCTGATGCCCACTGAACCCATCAGAGAATGATTAAGGTGATGAATTTGAATGATTAATGAAAGATGAATCTGGGAAGAACAATCTACTCATTCTACATTTAAAGTATTTTAAGATAATTCGTTTACAGATTTGCATTTTATTTAAAAAAGAAGATTCCTATCATTTGAGGTAACTGCTCTTGTAGTACAGGTAGGAACACCATCCTTATGTTTTCTGAACAATTTAAATATCATTAAGATACTGTCAATTTTTATTTCCACCATGTTCTGCACTCTTTTTTACATATATTTTAAACCTGATAATAGAGCAGGTAAAGAGTGGAGAAGTCTTATGAAAAAACTGTCTCAGATTTCATTCCAAAACTGCTGCAGAAATTAACCTCTCTTGGGAATTAAAAAAAAATAAGTCAAGCAACATGTCTAACTTTTCATTTTACTGAACTAAAGAAAGGTTGACCTAATGCTTCCATTCAGTAACTTCTAGCTAAATTATCTATAAAACTACCCACTATGTGCATATCTACCACCCTGTGAGTACAATTTATTTCATACTAGAACCAAGTTCTTTCTATTCTTGGCTCTTTGTGAAGCACAACTGTACCTCGTACAAACAATATGGACATCAAAGAGACAGGAGACATATCCAAGTGAAAGTCACTGGTCTGGTACCTTGTTCCATCCACTGGCATGAGCAGCTGCCTCGTGTGTGCGCTCCCGATATTCCTGATATGTCACAGGCCTGCAGAAGTTAAACCAACACTGAAAGTTATAAAAGGAAACAAAAGAACATGAATAAAATAAAATTCTCAGTTTCCAGAGAACAAAATATTTTCACATGTATTACAGAAAATAGTTTTCAAGACCTAACAGGTCTCGTGTTTCAGGACATAAAATACCAGCACCAGACAGGGTCAGGAAGGCATCACCTTCTCCCACTTACACAATTTCATATAACTGGTTAAGTGAATTTTGTAGTAATTTGATACTCTACAACTTAAAAGACATTAGATAAGTAGGTTCTCTGATATGCTAGAAAATTTGTAAGCTCTTGGATATGTTTTTTTATAATCTAAGATTTTAAAGACAGAAAATTCCACTAAGAAATTCATACCTGAGCTAGAGGCCAGTGCAAAGTAAAATTTTATAATTTTGTGTTGTCCAGGCTATGGACCAACACAGACTGTTTGACTGCATTATGTTAGAGTTGAAGCCTTTATTTGTAAGAAACAGCACTTTTGATCACAAAACCCCTTCATATTTCAGTAGATACCTCTATTCTACATTTATCACGTCTCTACTTCTCTGAACTGGGATGATGAAATTCCTCTCTCCCGTACTCTTTCCTCCAAGATCATTTGGCATCTAAAAGTCAATAACTGCAAAGGCTTTCTGCCAAGAGACAGCAGAAGATGCATTGCTTCAAAATCAGCTGCTGTCCTCAGCCAGATCATTACAAAAGGCAAGTTCAGACTTCAGTTTAATGGAAATACTGGTAACTGGCATTGGACAGAAAACTGCTTATTGAACTCCAGGAACCTGTGGTGATCTAACAGTCTGCTGTAGTCTAACACTTGGTTATATGCATGCAAGATGGCAGGAAAATGTAAGCCAAATAAGTAAGTATTGCATCACTACTCTAGCAATAGGGGGAAAAGAAAAGAGTTAAAGCACAGTGGGGAAAACATAATTTGGGTTTGTCATTTTTTTTGTCTTGACTTCTTTGGTATATTAATTCTTTGAAACCAAATCCAAATCAATCAGTGGGATGAGAAGGGCAGGAACAGCTGCAGGAAGGATATTATCAAGAGATTAAACAGTAACTCTAGTTTGCCTTAGAAAAAGGCAACATGGTTTCACAGGCATTTCAGACTTTATGTATGTACATACATAAACAGAAAAATTACTTGGAATGCAAATATTTTCCTATAGAAAACACAGGACGCCTAGAACATCAGGGTATCAACAAGCTAGAACTCCTTAAATGCACAACTGCATTTATGCAACTCCTCCTAGAGCAGCACCTTCCAACTCCAGCTCTTTACCAACACATTTTGGAGGTCACCCAGAAAAGTCTCAAGTAGTTCATGTAGATCCATTAAATTTCAGGCTGGTAATTGATAACAGAAAACCAAGCAGCCACAACAATTGCACCAATTTGCAGGACAGCTCTTAAGGCACCAAGGTTAGCCCAGAGTCCCACAACTGCTCCAGATGTGTACCTGAAGGGTGGTCACAAGGTTTCTAACTACCATCCTTTCAGGAAAACTCTCCCACTCATCATGGGCCAGGCAACAAACAAACCTTCAGCTGCACTCTTAGCTATAAGGCTAAAGAAGTTAATGTGGCTACAGCCCAGCACTCATGAAACTGGCAATGGCAGCTGCCAGCATCACCAGCAACTCTAACTGCTTGAAGCAGCCTCAGAAATCCAGTAACAAAAGCTTAGAAAAATTTTAGAACTTACATTGCTGCAAAGGGCAAATACCACAAAGAATTATTTGCACATTACATTGCAAAATAAAAAAAACCACCCAGCCAGATAAAGGAACACTGAAAAACAAAGAAATGCAATACAAGATACAGCCCCAACTTCAGCATTTCAGCAGTAGCCACAGTGCAAAAGGAAACTCCTTGCCTTTCAAAAAGCAAATGGAAACTCACTTGCTAAGCAAGCTCTGCAGTGCTTTGTGCAGGTGTTCCTTCAACTCCTGGGACACTTTCTCCCCCAGATGAGCCAGGCAGTCTTCTATTGAGCTCTCTGGATTGGCAGGGCTGAACACTGGGGAAGTGTGGCAGTCAAACCCTGTAGTAGTAAATGCTGAGAGAAGAAGGTATACAAAATAAAACAGATTCACAGAACAACATCAACAGTCTCAGATTTCTCATCCCAGCAGTTAACACAGTTTACATGAGGGACAAAAAAAATTCACAGCTCTGTAGTCAAAGCATGCAATGAACAAATAATAGTAAAAAAATGTCCAAATACATTCTGAAACTGCTACTTACAAGGCAGAGATGATTTTGAGCTACATTTCCCTACCAGCTCTTGTTTCACAACTTCATCCTAACCAGCAAGTTTGCTGAATGTGCAGCTGTTCTCCCATTTTAGGCTGATACCAGAAGAGCCTCTTTTCATGGCAAATTTGCCCACACATGGATATCTCTGCAGCAGTACTGGAGTATCATTTTTTGAAATATTATTTTGTTCATATAACCTTTTCCTTCTCAGTTTAAAACTTCTACGAAAGCTCCATATGAATGAACTTGAACAGCTCTAGAGCATTTCTATTTCAGATTTCCAATTTGCAACACACATGCAAAGCAAAGATGGGTTTGAAATCATTCCTTGCTGGGAGTCATATAAAAGCCACATCTACAGGTCAAAGCACATCACAAAAAATAAACCTAGTGGAAGGGAGAAATCTGATGGTTTAAGTCCACACTCCTCGAAATATTAGCTCCTAAGGACTTCTGCCATCAACTGCAGCAGCTTAAGGGCTGCTTACTTTTCATTATTTATAGTAGCCTATTAAATATCATCCAGTTGTTTGCTTTGGCCAGGCTCCACCACTCCAAATGGTAACGTTTAACTATTTTACTCCATGTGACAATGTGTACAAATCTTGTGGGGAGAGGAGGATAAAGAGATTCAATGTATTCAAAAATCTCTTTAACTGGAGTACCTGTTACAAATTAACCACCATTACAGTGTATAGAGATTATGGATTGAAACGGGAAAACCTGAAGAGCACCTTCCAAGATTTCTTCATCAAGACGTTTTAGCTCCTCCTCGATTTCTATTTTAATCTTCTCCAAAGCCTCTTTCTCCAAAGCATGTTGTGCCATAAGCTGTTGTTGAATCCCTGAAAGAAACCAGAGAAATCATTCAAATGTTTTAATTCCATGTTTCAAACAGGTAGATGATGGAACACGGTACTGAAATATTAAGTATAAAGGAATTTGAGGTGAAAGTTCTGTTTCAGACAGCAACAAGCATGACCCTTAGGAGGACTTATTAAAAAAGTTTTATTACATGAACCCAGAAACAGATAAACTTCCAGGCCTATCCAAGGTAGAACTGGTGCTTTAAATATTTAAAAAAAAAAACAACAAACAAACCCCAAGAAACTGTAAGGCTACAAACAGAATACACAGCAGCCTTAAAAGCAACATATTCAAGTTCAGACCAAGGCACATAAACAAGCAGCCATTAAACCTAATACACTTATTATCAAACTACACCAAAACACAGCAGTCTGGCATAAGCTTGATTTTTAGTAGCAAAATATAAAATTTATATTGATGCCTGCAAAATCTACAACATTCTCACAGCAACTATGCAATGATATCGATGAAGAATCCTGAAACCTGTGAACTATGCATCATTTCCCTGGTCATGAGCAGTCTAAAGGCCACAATGAAAGAATTTAAGGCTGGGTTCACAAGTAAGACTAGAGGCAAAGGACCCCAGTTGTCAGTCAATTGCCAATTCTCCTCTCCTAAGCCAGAAATTTAGGAATTTGAAATGGTTACATATCCTGAGAAATTCACATGCCACGGTTTGGGATCACAAATACATATTCTATGTGCTGACTCTAGGATATTGGTAAATAAAGTTGCTTCAGCCAGATCAGTGAGGATTACAGACTCTCAATCATCTTAATCATTATACTGTACCAAGAGACACAAAACTGCTTCCCAACAATCCAAGGTATTTAAGGCATTTGAATCTTTAAGGAACTGCCTGCTAAATGTTAGTGTTTCCAATATAAGGGGGTGTGGCAAAGGTAACTACTCAAGTAAATTTTATGGGACGGTACTAATGCAAGGCTAGATGACCCTGACAGAGTTCCAGCTCAAAACTCGTGCTACTTAGCTGTTTTTTCTTTGTGTCTGCTCTTCTCTGTTTCTTCCATCAGCTTTCAGGCATGTTTTCAAACTCCTTTCTAAAGGCACACTACATGAACTGTTCCATTAATCACTGTCTTGCTTTCACTGAACTTCACTGAACCAACAGCCCACCACTGAAATTTTCTTCTTCTTTCATTCCATTCCTTAAAATGTCCTAGTTAGAGATAAAATGGAATTACTTTGGAATATTCCTCAGAATTCTTTTTTTTCTAAGATGTTCTTTGGGACTTCACGTTCTCTCACACCCACGACTCACTCACCACCTCCTGACTGAGCTTCTGGTTACCCATGTCCACTGTCTCTTCCTTATTCACCCAAATACTGACCAGCTAACCCACCCCACCCCTTCTGCACCTACACCAACTGCTACAGCTCTACCAGGGCATCCAGGCAATGTCCTGCTCTACAGACATTCTTCAATCAATTGCAGGAAACAAAAAGGGAAAGGATTTGTATCTGTACGGTTGCTATCAACTGACTCAATTTCCTCCTCATCACTTTCATTTCACATCCAGATCGTCAGGTTAAGTCCTGCTAACAGCCAGTGAAGCTTTTGGGCACATCTTTCTTCATACCTGTTCCAAAGGCACTAAATCATAATTTGGTGGTCTTGTTAATGACAGCTTTATGGCCTGTTTTCTTTGGTTTGCTCCTCTCCTGGAACTCACTTGAAGTATTGTATTGCCTTCCCTTTTCTTCCACAATGGACACATATAATCACTAAATTTCATGTAAGGGTGTGTGAAAACTGTAAAAGCACTTCACATACACAGATGTGTAGTTAATTACACACTTGTGAAGTATACTGTGTATTTTCTGTCTTTAAAAAACCACTAAACAATAAGGTTTCAAGGTCTCCTACAATTGAAAAGTAAGTTAAAAATCCACAGTACCAACCCACGGAATGTGTGTTCATGCTTAAAAACTGAGCACAAAAATTCCTTTAAACCAATGTATGCTTAAGTCAGTGCAAAATGTTTTCATTTATTTCTGTGACCAGTCTAAAAAAACAAAGGACAGTCAGTTTAATTCCATTTTACTTAACCACAGATGTTCAGAATAACTTTATTTAGCTTCTTAAATCCCTTCCCAAGTAGTCGCTCTTTGCCACTCTGCGTAATAAATTCCAGAGAGGAGCAAACTGTTCCTCCTTTTGGTTAATGCCTTGTCAGTCCCTGTCAGTTGCTTCTTTGAAGAACTAAACCACTGCTTCAGAGTCAAGTGCAACAAGTGTGTGCAAGAGCAAACCCCTGCCTGGACCTGTGCTTCACCCCGGGTACGGCAGGGCCGGGGGTGCTCAGAGGAGCAGCTGTTCTCACCACTCGCTAACGTGACGATGATCGCACATGACAAGCTGTCATACTCGATAAGAAGTCACCCGGAAAATGGAAGGAAGAGAAATTCCATTGCTGCCAGCGTACAAAAGAGCTGTTTAGATAATCAGCACTGCAGTCAATGGTTTCCATCTCGTAACACCCACAACTTTGCAGCAGCTGCTGATTCCGAGAGCACCTGACTATTCAGTCATGCCAAAACATCAAAACCCTACCCCTTCCAGAGCAGTGACTTTGCACTGTTTATTCCCCTAATAACGAATGGATTTCAGCTTTCTGAAATATTCTGAGATATTTTCAGTATCTCCTGGATATTGACTGCTGCCAACAAACACAGCACACAGCATTGGAGAACAGCATATTCCAACACCAATGGTTCCTAAGTGAGGGGTATCTTTTTCTCAATTAGCCAACTTCCAAGTCAGTTTGCAAACATGTAGAAGCAAACAGTAGAACCAGCTTATTTTAGATCAGAATATATTTTCATTATTAAGGATGCCAATGGTCAAACCAGAAATGGTGCTTGTAAGAGCCATAAGCATTGAATGCTTTCCTGTGCTCAAGAAATGGGTTTGTCTCTTCTGGGCTTTTGGTAAAACAACTCAGCAAGGCCTCTTCCCAACCCAGAGGCACAACAAACCAACAAACATGTTCTTACACAACTAAGTTACTGCATTCTACTTTCTATTTATGGAATAAATGTTCCCTTTGGCACAACCATGTTCTTGTTAAGACGCTGGGTTTCAGGTATTTGGAAGTAACCTAAAAAGTAGAGGAAACCGTGTTCTGAAACCGCATCAGGGACCATCAGACTCCTAAATAAATGTAATACTTCAGTAAAACTCCAGAAGCTCAGTAACAATACAAGACTAACCCGTCTGCCAGGTTTGATCCCAGGAGGAGGAGGGATGGAAAGTTATTAATCAGAGCTACAGAGTCTGCACATCTGATTCTATAGTGCTTGTGCCAAAATTTCAGCTAACAAGGGACAACAGCAACTACAAGGAGAGACTGAAAAGATGTTATGCCTTTTTAGTTCAAGGGAATGCAAGATGATTGGAAAAGAAAGCCACTGATGTCACAGTTTGTTCCTGACTTTTTTTCTTCCATGATTATAATTTTAATTTATTAGTTTTTGAGTTCTCCTAGGTCTCTATATTAACTTCGGTACAGTTGACTTAAAAATTTAATTTCAGCATGACTGTAATATTTTCTGAACATCTCAGACTTTTTAAAACATTAAGTAAGACTCTAAAATTACTGTAAGCACTGAGAAGTGACAAAGATACACAAAATCTCTTTACAAATGTATTTATCACTTTCCTTTAATGAAAAGTACATCCACTACCCCAGCAAACACCAGAACATGAACTGCCACACACAGATGTAGCCCTTGATTTCTGAAATGTTTAAAAGAAGCTCTTTATAAACCATATGAAGGCTCAGCTTAAAAGAAACAAAAAAAAAGTCTAAAATATTACCAACCAAAAAGAGACAAGATATTGCCAGCTAGCAGTCTTTTTTTTTTTTTTTTTTTGGGCAGAGAGGAGGCTTAATCAAGTGGGAATTCACATTCCAAAAAACTCCCTTTCCTTGTTTCAGTTCAGGGAATAGCTCTCTTATTACCATGAACTGGACTGGTCTGACCTACCATGTCAATCTTTACAGCCCAAAGAGGGATGTTTTCCCTAAGAGGAAAAGTCTCTCACAAATAAGTTCATCATCTAAGCTAAAACAACCTAGAAAACTCTTTCATTTCCTACAGGCCAACAGTAGGTACCACGTGTATGGGAAACCAGGAAAATTGCTCGATCACTAACTACACACAGCACTTCAGATGGTAATTCCCAAAAGATAATAAATGGTCAAAAGGACACTGTGCACAATAATTGGATTAAAGTACTGTGGATAGCATGCACCTCAGGAAAACTGTAAAACTGTCAAAACCTTGTTCACCTCTTGACTAATCTATGAGACCATGCAGTAGTGGCACTGACTATAAATCTTTCAGATGCTCTGTAAACTAAGGGATTGTTTAAGATTTTTCACTCTGTCAAGGACAACACAGAGAAACTATTTTTCTTCATAATATTTGTTGTAGCCACAGGCTCATGGGATGGTGTCAAGCAATGGGGAAGTAGATTAAAAGAGAGAAATACATTAAAAGTCACATCTTGCTGAAATACAAAGAACCATTTATAATACAAATATATTGAACCACAAAACCAAAATACTTTGACTCACTTGAAAAATAAATGGTACTAAAAACTGCAGCAGAGTGGAAGCTTCTGTAATGAGAAAGTGACTCCAGAGGAAAAAGTGTAAAGATATTTTCCAGTACTTGATATTTATTTTCTGTGTCTGAATCAGTACTTACAGGTATGACAAGAGTTCTGAAAAAATACAAAGCAGCTCTGCACAATCTAATGAACAGACAACTGAGAGCTTCCACACATTTTAAATATATGTACTTGTCTGTTGCCTCAAACCACATCAACTTACACAAGTGATGTAATTTTATGTGTTTTATCAATTTATTGGAATTTGTTAACCTACCTGAAAACCTACCAAAAAGTAACAAAATTTACTGCTAATGGACTTTGCTTTAAATAAGCTGCAGTGACTGTTATGCAGAATCACTGTTTTACCTCTGGAGACGCTGAAATCCATTACAGAATATTATATAGCTATAATGTTAAAAGACTGGCTTGTCCAGTAAAACTGTCTTTTCTTCAAGAGTCTGGAATACTGCGGACGGTTCTCTCTTCAGTCCCTGTGCTGAAGATAGCAAAATAAAAATTTCCAAGTGCTCATCAGGTGTTGATTTAGATCAACCTTATTTGCTTGAAGCCAGAAGCTGCTTGATTTCAGTGCTTAGAACTGAAGCCATCCTTCTTGCGACAAAATCAAAACCAACCAGCAGATCCAAAAGAAAACACAATGAGGTAATTTTCTATGTAATTTCTCTGAATTTTCTATTCACCGAATAAAAACCCTCCAAAACCCACCAGTTTTGCAAAGCACATTATGTCTGCAAAAAATGAGACCTTTTAACTGGAAACCTATCAACCTATCTTAAATTTTTAATCTTATATCTGAGTTTTTGAAACAAAAAGCCATATACCAGAAAAAAAAAAAAACTAGTACAAAATGCAGGAAAACAGAGGCAGATGATGGTAGGAGGAAAGGAAGGGGAACGAACAAAAGCATTCAATCTCTCCTACCAGTTCTGGCAGAGATAAAATAGTACCACTCCTGTTGGGAAGGATCACTTTTTTGGTTGGTTTTTTTTCACCCACCAGATACTCTCTCTAGTTTAACTGGAGTGTTGAAACTTCACTGAAATCTGGGAGACTGCTGGAGGAAGAGACGCAAAGGGAGATAGAGAAATCCTAACAACACCTAGTGTGCCTTTTTTCCTTATCTCCCATGTTGTGTACACAGGCTATGAAAAGGCAGAAGATCCTCCAGTGGGTGACACAAGGTGGCTGTAATTGGGATCCTGCACTGAACTGCCCTCTAGAGGAGTCCCTCAATCTCCCACCCAGGCAGACACCGAGGTTAGCACCACCACGGCCAGCCAAAACTTGCCTTCCTGCATCCTCCCATTATACTGCAATATGATTCAGAAAACACACCAGGAGCACAGTCTCATTTGGATCTAAGAAAAATATACGAAGGGAAAGTACTACAAACCAGAGTCACTGCCTCGTATGAATGAAACACAAAATACAGAACTGTTCTGCTACTGGAAAGGAAACAGGCAATAGCCAAAATCACTACTTCATTGCTTCCCATGGAAGGTCTGTCAGCACAATAACCAAACCAAAGCAAAATAAGATTAAGACAGGTGTTTTTCATTGGAATCCTCTCAATTCACAAATCAATGGTGTTGAGCCACAGAGCAGAAAGACTCCTGAGCAGCATTTTGAAGTTCCACAGAAATCCACAATGGAAGGAATTTGGGATCACTCAAAGTATCGTATCAACAACTGGTGACAGTGCTTGGAAAGCACACTGACAAGCAGAAAGCAACATTGTGCTGTTGGTACCCCTTCTGCATCTGTTACCAAACTCAGAAGTCTCCTCCTCATGACAGGATTCCAGACAACAACTGTTCATTTCCATTTCCCGGCTTTCCCGTCTCTCTTGTCCTAACCAGGTTTCTCAGCCCACACTCGGGACCGTAACACCCAGCCACCTCCCAGCAGTGCATTAGGCAGGGCAGGAAATATCCATTATGGGCTGTGCTCCCCTCCTAGGGGAGCACACAGAGCACAGGGAGCAGATTACAGCAAGCAGGCATCAGCCACGTGCCAAACAACAAGGAGATACAGACTGTGTGTATAAACTGCTCACCAGTCAAAGGAGATGCACACAGCACTCCAAAATAACCACACATAGCCCAGGAGTGCAGCTCAAACCCCGTTTAATTACACGCAAGGAGAGAAAAAGCAAAAGAAAATATTTTTTAAATGCAGCTAGCAGACAAAAGAAACCTCTCAGAAGCACGGAAAGCAGAAAACCGCCACCAGGAAAAGTGAGTTTGGAAAGAATAAGCAAATCCTGAAGCAGAAGGATAAAGCGTTTGCTTAGCTCAATACAGCCTGAAGTCCATTCAAAGCATTACAAAACAGAGTGAGAAACAAGTTGGCAAACTAAAAGTAAGGCAAAATTATTTAATCCAGAGGCTTTGATCAGAAAGCAACAAAAACACTGAAAGAGAGACCTAATTAAAGTGAAACATGCCCAGGAGAGGAGACATTGTGGTCACTGTCTGGTTTGGGTAGTGAGGTGGGGAAATGTAGGAAGATTTCCTGTTTAGAAGGGAATGTTTAGAGCAATGAGGATGAAAGAACAGATTTCTAAAGTATGAATGCTTTACAGTATTTTAATAGCAAATCCAACTACAGCCTGCTGTCACACAAGATAACACGTTTAAACAATATCTGAGAAGTCCTCTTAAGTGACTACAAAATTTTTATTTAAGCATTTGTAGCTTCCTCTTTAGAAAGTTTAAATACACCTCTGTAATTCAGATTAGAAGCTTAGAGGTTTCAATAATGAGAATCAGTTGAAAGGTTTCACCTCAATTTGCAAATATTTCAAAGGTAACTATAGCCAAATTATTTTTTAAAAGCTTTAAGACTAACATTTTCCTTTCTGAATCTTGTATTTATAGAACAAAGCAGACTCTTACACATTGAATCTTTATATGTAAAATTTCCAGTTACAGCCAAGCTATAAATGGGTGGGATGTTCAGAATGATATGTTATTGCTAAAATAAGCACATTTTTCAACAAAGGGTTTTATGAAACAGCTAAGGGGCCTCTCCTTTCATGGACCACAGATGCAGTCAAAGTGGAAGCAGCAGACATACCTTAAATATACTAAGATTAATTTTATGAATTAAATATACTAACATTAATTTAATGAATTAGATATAATATAACCAGCATATCTATATGCTTTAGTGTCAAACTGAAAAGCAGTTCTGTCATAGCTTTGATGCATCTTTTTCTTTTCAGGAATTTTTCACTTCATGACAGGTAAGTTCAGTAAATGACAGCATATGCGTTCTTAAATGATTGTTCAAAGAAAAAAAACTATTCTTAAGACTGTCTCTGTTTGGTTTGGGATTTTTTTATTTTCCTTTCATCAGAATAAGTTCTGAATCACAGAACCAGTAGTGACTAAAACATCATTAAGAACTGACAAGTCACCCAGGCAATCCTGAAAAACAACATTGCTTAAGTGCTTGCCAGCGCAAAATAAAGTTTTACCCCCTAGGTTTATGTGAAAAACAATCTACCAAACTTCTTCTAGTCTGCCTTCTATTTATTTATTTAACCTCTTTTATCCATAAACCTGTCCTAGAAGAAACATCTGACTCCATGCAGGCCTTGACTTCTCATAAATAAATAAATAAATAAATAAACAGAAGTAGCATAGGCCACATCTCTGTACCAGCACTGACTGACAACAACAGGAGCCTCAATGTAATAGGGCAAAACTATTTAGCACAGCAGATTACTCAAGCCACCACTCAGCTTATGCCAGTAAACACCACCTCACCCCTGCTTACTCCCACTTGTGTCCCAACAAAATAGCAAGCATGGGCTGAAATGCTCATGATGGTTCAACAAAGGTAATATATATCCATCCCCCCTAGGCTCAAGACAGCAACTAAAACCACTTACTTGCTTCATAAACATCAGTCAGCCCTGGCATAGCTCAAATTAAACAGTAATCTACATACAAACAGCTTTGTTTCCATCAGCATCTCTCATCTTTCAATTGAAATTTATTCAACTTTCACTGAATAAACCAGGAGCTGCATTACACCAAACATCAGGCTCACGCTGTGCAGAAACACCCAAAGAACTAATTGCAAATACAGCTGCATATGTAAATAGCTACAGATGAATATGCAAATATTACCTTGAGTTGGAGGAGGAGGAGGAGGAGGAGGATGCTCCTGTGGCTTCTCCTGTGCTAAAAGGCCCAGGTAGCTGAGCACTACGTATTTGGTTTCATAGTGAAATCCTACAGGCACGGCAGTAGCGGACGCCATCGGGTTGGCTGTGCTCGTGTGGGGCACGTTGGCTGTGCTCTGGGGAACCCAGGAAGGCTGTCAGGAAAGAGTAAAGGGTTTTGTTTGTTTGTTTATATGGCTGCCACAGGTCATGAACTCATACGTAACAAGGAATTATGTAACAATCCTGAAGCAATATCCAGGTTTTTGCCCTGATATCCTATGCATTCTTATTTTAATAAGAAGCATGCAGAGTAAACCCAACTGCGCCCCAGTCCAGCTCCCTGCCTGATGCCAGCAGTGGCATTTCTCACTCCTGCCTGGCACACACACACTCCCAGGGAAGCAAAACCAGCAGTTCCTCACCACGTGTCCTCCTCCCAACACCTCCCATTTCAACCACACACCAAAATACACGTGTTCATGCAAAGAGGTTGTGATGGATTCTGAAGACTTTGTTAACTACAGTGTGAAGTAAAAAGCCAGGTTCTGCAGAGTCTCTCTTTCCCTAAGCCATGAATATTTCCCCAAGTCTCTGTTTTCTCAGATTCGCTACTATGATGCTCAAAAATTGTAATGCAGAGAAAGTGACCACAATTGCCTTGAATTCATTTTACCGTTCCAACAGCAATGGAAAACATATGGTCAACAGAGTAAATTCCACATTCATTGTAGGGATTGGAAGAACAGATGGTTGTTTGTCCTGGATTTCTCACCCACATATTATTAAGTATAAACCAGAAATCCACACCTAACAGCAACATCTGGCCAAAGAACTCCTCACTGTTTCACTCTAATTGTTTTGTTGCTTTTTTCAAATATCCAAATAAGACCAGCAGGAAAAACTAAGGTAGCGAGCAATTAAAAACAACAAGGTAAAAGTAAACCCTCAAACAACAACATGGAAGTGGGGAAAAAGCCATACCAACAGATTAAAAGGATGTTTGAGATCAATCAACATGTTTTAGCTACTTTTGCTTGGCAAAGTCTGGATAACTACTTCCAACAGGCTGTCAACTTAAGGAATCAAATAATTCAGGGGTTTCTGATAAACTCTTCAAGTTGAGTTCTCCAGGACTGCAATGAGTCATTCCCTAACAAGCAGTAGCCTATTCTTGGCCACCAGAATAGATGTCTAAATGAAAGGCACACAAGAAAGTTTTGTGCTACAGAACAGCTACTGGACAGGCACTGAAAGAGACAGACAATTTAGTAATGTGAGACTGCAGTTACATTTAGAAGAAAAATTTATATCAAGTTTAAAGTTTAAAGCAGTTAGAATGAGCAAAATGCTATATACAGGGAACAGAAGTTGGACGCTCTCAAGAGTTATGGATTACACTGGAAATGCCTTGAGACTAAAAGAAAGAACCAGGTTCCAAAACCAAAGCACAATCTGCAAATGAAGTCTCAAGATTAAAAATAATAATAATAAACCAAGAAAGCAAAGGAAAACCACTTGCCTGTCTAGCTATTCAAGATGTCTGGGCTAACTTCTAATTCCTCCTCCCTGAGAAGGAATTCAGATTTAACAGCAGGTTGTACACTGGTTACTGCGGATAAACAGAACTAGAACTGTGCTGTAGCATAGTTGCTGTGGGAGTAGGTGGCAAAGAAAAATTTACCACCAAACTAAAAGCTGCAAAAGGAAAAGAACTGGTGTAAAATTGGCTAACTATTCTTTCTGTAATCTTTAGAAGCTCTAGTTTCTGAAACTCATTCAGTACTGAAAACAGAAACGGGCTCTCTCATGAAGACCATACTATGGAAGCCCTGCCTCTTGCTCCATGTATTTGAAAACACCTGAAAGCCTTTACCAGAAAGGTTCAGTTGCGTCTTTGCTACAGCTTGAGCCAAAGTAGTGAATTATATACAAAGGAAACAAAAAACTTGGGAGTCAACACTTCATCTATGCTGCCTCTTCCATCCCAAAGTGCTCTACAGGCACCATACCCTACTTCAGAAACGTAAGAAATCACAGCAGAAAAGAACCACAGCTTTTGCACAATACAGTTACCCTTGAGCCTCTTCCATAACTGAGATTTTCACAGAGCAAGAGGATTTGAAAAAAAATAACTGCTCTGAAGACTTTAGGATCCTTAAACAATAGATCTGCTATTCATACCAGACCCCCATGTGCAATCATCACATCACCAGGTGTGAAAGGTACCATTGACCAAAAAGCAAAAGCTCCGCAGCACATTTCAGTTCTGGTTTGTTCAGTAGAGATCCACAGCCCTGAAATCAAAATGCTTCTCGCAATGCCTACACAGTGAATGGGAGCCCTTCCAGACAACCTGAACTGATCTCTTCTGAAAAAACCAGCCTGACAGATGGTCCAGAGACATCCAGAAACTGTGCTGTGGACCAAAGAATAAGCCTGTATATGTAACAGAGATTATTCTTCAAAATATAATTCCAAATCAATGCAGAAAATGAAAAAAAAAAAGTTGATCAAAACAAGCATGACATCCAAAGCAGCACAGTGCAACAGGGAGGCCTAATTCACAAAAATTTCAGTGTGCTTAGCTCAGCACTTCTGAGGTGAGAAGGGAAAAAAAAAAACCAGAGGGAGAGCAAGAGAGAGACAATCAAACCACTGCTTATTTAAATAGTGGCTAACGTTTCCCTGGGAAAAGAATGATGAAAAAAAGTATAATTACCTTGGTGGATATATTTTGAGAGGCAGTTTTATACCGAAATGAGAAGGGAGACGTAAGAACTTGAATGGAAAAAATCTTCAAATTCACATAAAAGAATGCCATGAGTGGAAGTGCACTTCAGAATCACTGGTATTCCTTTGAGAGAAGTACACAGCACAGTAACTGAATGACTTGTTTTCGATTGTGAATGACTGGTTTTGTTTACAAAGAGAAATACAAAAATATTGACTCAGATACTGTAAATATCTCAGAAAAGGCCATTTTTTCAGAAATGAGTGGGACTGAAAAAGGACACACAGCTTGAGAGACCAGATCAGAGGAAAGACAGCTCTCCACTAAAGGAGGAAAATCGAAGAGAGTCCAGAAAGTGTTTAAGAGGATAAGCTTGTATGGGAGATGAGTGGAACAGAGGAAATAAGGCATTACACAGACTCTGTACATCTCAGAGCCAGGGCAAGAGACTTGCTTCTGGTTTAACAGGTTCCCTGCAGGAATATTGTTCTTAAAAAGCTACAGAGATCAAAATTATTACCAATTACTCCCTACAAAAAAAATTCACCTTTCCCAGTTCCTGCACCCTTGAGGGATAGAAGGTTATACCTGTTGAAGCTTACTTAGCTTGTCACTCCTCCGGCCCTGCTGTCACTTGCTTCATGTGGGCTGAGCTGCTCAAGCGACCTGAGAGCAGGAGCTGCAGTCAGAGTGACATTTCCTCATGCAATCTGTCACGTCCTAATCCAAGGCAGAGTCATACACTGGATAACGGGCAGCACAAGCCTACCAATGAATACACAGAATATAATCCCCAGTGACGAGGCCGGGCTATGTTTTAGTCCCTGTCTGTAAAACTCTACCATGCATCAAGATGTGTTTACTGTGCATCATTAAAACCCCAAAATGCAACATCACTGCTCTACTGCCAGAGCAGCTCAGCTGGTTTTTCTGAACAAAACAGAAGGCGATCAACGTCACGTACGGATTTCAGAAACATCAGCACTGCCACAGACTGCCTTCTTTTCCCAAACAGCAGCACCACCGCCCTCAGCTTCCACTCCACAACGGCGTCACTCTGGAGCTGGATGCATTCCCCACCAGTAGCCCAGGTCACCAGGCCTCACTTACCAGCTACAAACTCAATCACCCCGAGAGAGAGCTGCTGTGGCAGAACACCTCCTGCTGCTGCTGAATTACTGCAAGGCATGCACGGCCTCGGCCAGCAAGCGTTCGGCTGAGCACGGGCAGGCACAGAGGCAACGCCACGGCGGCACTGCAGCTCAAATCATTTTTAGGGCCGCCTGACATCGACACGCTCACGGTTTGGGTCGTCTTCCTGACATCAATCTCTGCAACAGGCAGCCGCTCTCAGTTCAGCTGCATCTACAGCCTTGGGTTTACACAGCGCTCTTCACCAAATGTACCAAATTTCAAGGAGCTGCAAGTCTACTAAACCACACCCCACATTAACAAGATGGAAAATATTCAGGCACTCTGCAAGCTTACCAGAAGGCTTGTGTGGGGATTTTGGATGAGACCTGCATGCGTGGACTAGTTCAACCTTGCAGCAGTTTGTCTCTGAAAACACTTCCCATAACAGGCAGGACTATCCAAAGCGCCCAATTGTGATCAGCTTGGGAGACGAATTCTCCAGAGTACTCTTCCAACTGTGTATGAGGGTATGACTAAGAGATTGTTTATAATAAACTGAGAACTACTCAGTTCAAACATGTCAGTTCCTGCTGGAAATGAATCAATACTGCAGCCACTACTGATCCTCTGGTGGCACTTAATGGATAAAAATACTGGAAATCATAATTGTTCTTTGTCTGGACAGTGGTTGTAGCTGACCTTTGAGAGAAATGCAATTAAGTGAGCATTCTAGGCAAACGGTGTGATTTCTCTTCTAGGAAGAAAAACAGAGGCTGGATGAGTTATCCACTACAGAGGTCCTCAATTCTTTGCAGCTTCAAACCATCTCACAACATTAAATTATGACAAACACAGCTTTTATTAGCGAGCTTCCATTCACTTTCTGTCCTAACGCGTCTGTTTGGGTTTGAGAACCCGAAAAAGACGCTCCAAGTTTCAGCAGCGGCGCCGGAGCCGCCCGCGGGAGCGCAGCGTGAGCCCCTCAGTTACTACGGCGATGAATGAGATATTTATACCCGGGCAGGCGGGCACGGCGGCGGGATGAGTCACCGGCGGGGCCGTGCGGGACTCGCAGGCTGTGCGCTGCCGCGGCCCCGGCAGGGAGGGAGCCGCCTGCTCTCCGGGAGCTGCCGTCGGGGGCGCGGCACGGCCCCTTCGCCCAGCGCTGCCCGCCGAGCCCGGGGGCGTCCCGTGGATGTCCCGGGGGTGCTCCGGGCGGAGCGGTGTCCGCGCGTCCTTCGGCGCCGGCCGCCAGGGGGCGCGCCTGCCCCCGCTGCGCCCCCGCCAGAACGCGCGCGCCCGGCTCCCCCC
>VZTJ01001275.1:668295-689770 GCA_013397795.1 Orthonyx spaldingii
CTCGCGCCGCGGGGGGGCGGAGCCCGGCGGGGGCTCCGCCCGCGTCACGTGACCGCCCGGGGGCGAGGGGGGGCGGCTCCATAATATAAATCATTACAATTCACTGCTATTTGTTATTTCTTTTCACGTTTTATTTATTAAAGCTTGGTTTTAATATTGTTTGCGTGGTGCCTGAAGTAATTGTGAAGCGTTCTCAAGACCCAAAATGCAAGCTGATTTCCTCCATTGTAACTGCAATATGAAAAGACATCAAAGTTACATATGCAGTTTTATAATATGCTTTTTCACATAGCAAAAAAAAAACCACAGAAAAAAATTAAGGAAATATAAATAAATCAGGAAGAAGCATGGATTTGACAAATACTGCATTTGACACTGATTTATAAAGGAATGGTTCTGTTTTTTCCACCAAATGTTCCTGCAGAATGGAAATGGAAGCCTCTTGCCGATTAGAACAAACAAATACTATTATAGATTATGAAGTTTGCTTAAATTTTGCCATAAAGAAAAGAATGGCAGCAGTAACAGAACTCGTGCAAGGCCTGTCCTTCCCCTCCCCTTGTCCAGCTGTTTCCTGCATCCTTCTGCTTCTCCTGCAATGGGAAGCCCGGGGCATTGCCAACACAAAGCTACTTTAGGGCCTCACAAGGCAGTTTGTCCCCGTGTTTCATTTCTCTCTGCTGCAGGTTCAGCTCATTGCAGCGTTTCTGTGAACTGGCTCAGTTTTCTGTGACAGTGATTGCGGTGTTATCACCGAAGCCCACAGGTTACTGTGCCCAGCTCCGGGGTCCTCAGTACGACAAAGACCAGGAGCCACTGGAGAGGGTCCAGTGGAGGCCACGAAGGTGATGAGGGGTCTGGAGTGTTTCTGTTATGAGGGGAAACTGCGGGAGCTGCGCCTGCTTAGTCCAGGGAAGGGAACACTGAGGGGGATCTCATCAATACATGTGAACATCTCAAAGCTGCTAGCCTCTCTTCGGTGGTGCCCAGCGACAGGACGGGGAGCAGTGGGCACAAACTGAAACACAGAAAGTTCCACCTCAATAGAAGAACTTTGCACTGGGGGTGGCAGGGGACTGGCACAGCTGCCCAGGGAGGCCGTGGCGTCTCTCTGGAGCCATTCCGAACCCCGCTGGAGGCGTCCGTGTGTCACCTGCTCCGGGTGGCTTTGGAATCCCAAAATTCTGGGCGGGCCGATGCCCAGGGGTCCCGTCCAGCCCCGCCCGTCCCGCGGCTGCTCCCGGTCCCTCCCGGCCGCGACACGCGCGGCGCCCACCACGCCATATACGGCGGCGTGACGTCACGCGCCACGCGCCTTCCTATTGGCCCGGAGGCGCGGTGGGCGGGGCGCGTGGCGGCCCCGCCCCGGCCGTGACCCGACCCGGATCTGATTCCGCTCGCGGCCACCGACGGCACCGGGCGCGTCCCCTCGGGCCTGCGGCTGCCACCGCTGTCACCGCCACCGCTGTCACCGCCACCGCCACTGCCACTCCCGCCGCCATGGCGCTCAGCGATGCCGACGTGCAGAAGCAGGTAGGGCCGCGCGCCCCGGCCCGAGCGGAGCCCCTGAAGGGCCGTGGGGAGCGGGGCGGCCGCGCCGGGGCCCGCAGTGCAGCGCTTGTTCCGGGCTCGGGCTGCGGGACCGGGGCTGCTGCTCTGCCGGGGGAAAGGGAGAGCGGCGGAGGGGAAGGATCCTGGCTGGGAAAGAGGAGTCTCCGGACAAAGCGGGTCAGGGTGGGTGGGCCCCACCGGGGAACTTCCTTGAAGCATTTTGGTGACATGTCACGGCAGATTGTAACGAAAGGGTTCGTGAGCAGGCTGTGTGCTATCTGTAGTGTTTAATTGCACCTCTAGGCAGGTGAATGCACAGCCTAAGGTCTGTGTTTTTACATGATGTTTAGAAGTGAGGGCCAGTCTCTTCTCCCGTGCCTGCAGTGGGAGAACCAGAGGAAGTGGCCTTAAGTTGAGACAGGGGAGATTCACGTTAGATCTTAGGAAAAGAAATTTCACTGTTAGGGTGGTCAGGCATTGGAATACGTTGCCTGGGGAAGTGGTGGAGTCACCGTCACTGGAGGTGTTTTGGAGGTGTCTGGATCTGATGTAGTTTGGTGGTTTAAAGGTTACAGTGGTAGTGCTACACTGATGGTTGGACTGGGTGATCTTGAAGCTCTCTTCCAACCTTAATGATTCTATGATTCCCTAAGGACTTCCCATTTCTTTTTTTGCTTGTAGCTGTGCTAGCTGCAGTTAGGTGTACCTTAGCGTTTGGGTGAGATGCTCGGTGTTCCTGAATGCCCTTTTCAGTTCTGCTTCATAAGCAGGGTGGTGCAGCCTGGGGTTGGCTTGCAATGGAAACTTCCAGTGCTCCAGTCTGGCTGTGGGACAGGACAGAGGCAGGACACCCTGTCCCAGTTGACAGTAAACACTGCCCTCACCTAAAAAAGCTGCTTTCAGCTGGGTTGGAAATGGTGTGTGGTGTTAAAGGCTGCAGGGATCCAGTCCGCGCTGGTCTGGGCAGTTTCCTGCAGGTGACGAGCAGATCAGGCAAGTTCCCTTTGTCCTCTGCATCACAAGTACTTGTGTCTCACTTTCTCATTCAGTAAACATAGTCTCTTGGCAAGGAAGCATCACAATGAAAGTAAAATTGGTGGGTTACCTTTCTCCAGAAGGAGAATTGTAACGTTGCATTGTATTCCTTTCATCTGCGAAGCTCATTTGTTTTTTCCTGCCTCTTCCATGAAGATAATAAAAACAAAGCTGACATTAGGGTGGTCTTGCTCAGCCAGAAAGGACTTGAACTTCAGAGGTTAGTTCAGGTTCTGGTGATGTACTAAACATGTCATACTAACAGCATTTCACGTCTGCAGCGTCCCTGTCACTGCTTTACACTCCTGAGCCCGGGAGGATCCTGTAGACTGGCAAGGAGAGTGCTGATGGCTGACAGTCCTGCATGGATCTGGCATGAACTTGCCAGCTGGTCCTGTTAACTACTTGCCACCGCACTTCCAATAATTTTCACTTTGAAAATCAGCTCTGATTGAGACTTTTTCCCATTGACAGATCTGCTTGTGTTATTCTGTCAAAGGTGTTTCATAGATTGTTCCATCTGGTCACTTCTGAAGCCCATCTAACATCTAGAACTTCCCTTGGAAAGGATAATCACACTGCTCCTGATGGGAAAAGCCCCTCTTCCTGTCTACAGGGAATACTGCTTTAAAACTAATCTCTCGTTTCAAAGTGCATTTTTGTCAGTGTTCTTAAAACTTATCCTATTTATGGATGTGAAAATCTCACTTTGGATCTCTTTTCATTTCTAGAAAAAGAAAAAAAGGGATTTCGGTACAGCAGCTTTTGAAGGAAGTAACTGTGTTCAGTCTTACCAGTCTAGCACAAGTGGATTCCGTATTAGCTTGCTTGCATCTCATTCCTTTTCTTTTCACAGAGGATGTTTCCTGAACGCCCAGAACTGTTAAAAGTACTTTTCCAAAATTCAGAAACCAGACCACGCTGGAGGAAGTGACTCAGTAACGTAAAGGCTGCTTAATTCTCAGTCTTCTTCAACAACAGGCTATTCAGCAAAATAATATCCTTATTTTATATGCCTCTCTTGTCCTGTTTGAAATGCAGGGTAGGAAGCCGGCTCTGTAGGTAGACAAGCACTTGAGAGTCTTTGCAGACATGCATTAAAAGAAAACCTGCTGATTTTATTTTGAGGATGTAGATATTACTGTTCACTTCTTCCACTGTGTTAACATGTGTTTAAAATCTTCCACTTGTCCCTTCACTTCTGGTTTTTTGTCTCTATGGGCATCGTGCTGTTCTGCACGTTAGCTCAGTTTTCACCTTGGCAACTTTCTAATATCTTTAAAACATTTAATGTTAACATGAAATTCTCTAAATAAAGTCTTTTGTGTGAATTTATTCAGCCGGGATTGTCTGCAAAATGTGTCTCACCACTAAGTGCAAGCAAAAAGCCAGTAGGTTTTTATGGTCTGCTCCATCTGGCCTTGGGAATGTCTGTAGCTCATCCCAGTTGCAGTTTGGTTGGGAATGAGTCCTTCCAGTCTGCCCCAAATGGGAACCTGAGCTGAGGCCTGGTCACAGAAAGGCATGTGATAGATAAACAGAACTTGGTCTAATTGCTTGCCTGGTCTTTAAACTGCTGGGCCTGGGCTTTGTAGTGCTCGGAGGTGGCTTCAGAAATGTTTTTCAAGTAGAACACATTGGTTCACGTGGGGCTCTGAAGCAGCATGTGACATTCTTGATGTGGTCTGGGTCACAGGGCGCTGCTGCTGCTGTCTCCTCCCCCAGCCCCTCCAAACTGACCCTGTAAGTCTTTGCAGAATTTATTGCAGTTTTTCAAGGGGAATGTCTCTGGTGTTGAAAGGCACTTCTGGCTGTACAAATCTGACCAGAGTGGTCAGTAGCCCTTTGCTTTGCTTCACTGTTCACCGAGTGTGGAAAGCCCAGGGTCATTCAGATGCCATCTATGTTGATCTTTATCTTTCATGTAAATGTCATAACAAACAGACTAATTTTACTGTGTGAGGATTTTGGAAGGTTGGGGTTTTGGTCTTTTTTAATAATCCCAGGGATGAAAAAGTTGGTCTCATTAATTAAGAATGAAAACACCCAGTCTCACATTTATACAAATTTACTTTGGGTTTGGTTGGTTTCTTTTGGGGTTTTTTTTTATAGTTGCATACCTGAAGTGCATTATTCTAATGGCAGCCAGTGAAACAACATTATATAGAATTATTGGGAAAAATAGTTTTCTTGAAATATATGTCAAGATGAACTGGCTCTTTAGTGTGCATGCTCAATTAAATTTGCTTGGCAGACAATATTATGTGAATTAGTAAATGGGTATGGAGGATGTACAAATGAGGATATATACACATGTGTTTCCTCTTGTCAAAGTCCTTTCCTACGGAAAATATTTTCTTTCCTCTCTCTTGTTACAGATCAAGCACATGATGGCTTTCATTGAGCAGGAAGCCAATGAAAAGGCTGAAGAAATAGATGCAAAGGTAAAAATGGAAGTTCACTGTCAGTAAGTGCAAAAGGAAAACTGCATCCCACATCCTGTTTTGAAAGTTCCACTCAGAGCAACCCTAGAACACCTTTGTAAGCTGCAGCTGATTTCTGTTTAGTTATTACATTGCAAAAAATGGTGTTCCAAATGAAGTTAGCATTTCTTAGCTTTTGGCAAATGAAAACAGAGCTGGTTTTGGTCAAAGTTTTGGGGGTTCTCAAATATAAATTTATTCATATCAAAATTCACTCCTTATTTTAAGCAATCAGGAGAGCTGAGTGGTAATGTGACTCAATTGGATTAAACAGAACACCTTCCCACATTAAAGTAGTGTTTAAGGCATGAGTTGAATTACTTGCAGAGTTCTTCACTTAGGTTCAGCCATGAGCAACTGGGTTTAATATTAACTTGGTGATAGAGTATAGATGTTTACTAAAGAAGGATTAATGGTGCCTTTCAGCCCCAACAATCAGCATTACACCACTACTGAAATGTGTTGTTGGTATTGGATTCAGCATATGTGTTGCTAAAAATATTTAATCTCCCTTAAACATTTAGATTTACACAAATATTTAATCAGTACTAAAGCAGGTATTCCTGAAGATCTGCAAA
This sequence comes from Orthonyx spaldingii, assembly GCA_013397795.1. Classification (NCBI taxonomy): domain Eukaryota; kingdom Metazoa; phylum Chordata; class Aves; order Passeriformes; family Orthonychidae; genus Orthonyx; species Orthonyx spaldingii. The sequence continues at coordinate 673,943 of VZTJ01001275.1, forward strand.
CAGAATTCAGAAGTTGAGATTGGATTCTCAGGTATAAGTAGGAGAATTGCCCATGTTTTTACATGCTGTCTGGTGAGATTTTACAGAAAAAGGAACAGCTGTGCTGTCACTCTTGTTGTGTAAGAGTTCGTTAAAGAGGTGAAGGGTTTTTATATGAAACCATAAATTGTATCATCCTGTCTTGTCTGTGAATGTGCTCTGTTACATTTTGGTTCTGTTTTTTTCAGCCCAAGGAATCAATTTCCACTTCAGTTATTTAATTTTTACTGTAGGCAGAAGAAGAATTCAACATTGAGAAGGGTCGCCTTGTTCAGACACAAAGGCTGAAAATCATGGAGTATTATGAAAAGAAGGAGAAGCAAATTGAACAGCAAAAGAAAATGTAAGTTGCTTAGGTTAGATGGCTGACTTCAGAGCCTGAGCTCACGTTTAGTTGCTAATTTTATACAAAATTTTTCTTTCTTGGCAAACAGGTAAATTGTAGACAACATATTTAGTTCTAACTATGAGTTTCAATTTTTTTCTGGGGAGAAATTATCAAAGCTGAGCTACAATAGTATAACTTACCATGATGAAAGAATCCTTCATATTTCTTTATGTGGTTAATGTCTAGGACTCTACCCTGGTCTGTTACTCTGGGACAAATGATCAGGTCAGGTTTAGTTTGGGTGGATCTTCACTGAAGAAAGGGGCTCTGCAATTTAATCTTTTGTGCAAGTTCAGAAACAAGTTCAAACAGGTGAACAGACCTCGTTATTAAGTGTTGTAGGATTGGTATCTTTAAATGCAAAGTGTGCAGTTAAATGTTGCAGTTCTTCTGTCAGAGTCTCATGGATTGATTCAGCTTTATCATGCAACTTGCAGTCAGATGTCCAACCTGATGAATCAAGCAAGGCTGAAGGTCCTCAAGGCAAGGGATGACCTTATTGCAGTGAGTATCTCTGAAGTACACACAGAGTCTCTTGTTTCTACCATATGGTAGGAAATGGAACCATTCTCTAAAGAAAACATGATTTTTGATTGAGTGACATTTGCTTCAACATACAAAAATGGCTTTTCAAGCTGCTCTGAAAAGGCCTTGAGGATTTAGTCCAGCTTTGCTAATCTTATTTTCACAGTTTCCATTACCTGCTGATTTAGGGAAATACATTGGTCTGCCAGGAACATTGCAGGCAGTGCTGTATCTGTCATTTGCACAGGAGCTTGTTTTTTTAAAGAGCAGGAACTCTCTCTTGCACAGTTGGTGCACCTTTGAAGTTCTGTTTGCCTGAAGCAACGTTTATGTGAAAAACCCAGCATGGCATAAGCAAGGAGGCTTAAAACACCACTAACTGGGATTTTTTGTGTCCTTCAGTGGCCCACAGTAGATGAAAAGTTTTGTTTGTTGTTCTGGTAGGTGACCAGTGTGTGTGTGTGTTGACATAGGGGCTGAGTAATCATTCATGAGAGCAGGCTACCCTCAGGCTTAGTTTGGGTTTGCTGTGTTTATCTTTCACCACGTGCAGCGTGTCCCCATTCTGCTCACTGAGCAGTGAGCAGGTTTGCTGTGCTCTTCACCCCGTCTCAGAGACAGTTTGGGTGTTCCATGTTCTGCTAGATGGGGCTGTTGAGCTGTTGGAAAAGCTGAGACCCGTGGAAGTCAAATATAAAAGATGGGATAAACGTTCAGGTTGATGCTACCATGAACAAGAGGAGTTAGCAGAAGAAAATCACCTGTTTATTGACTCTTTAAACTGAGTTTCAAACTTTAGATTGTATTTCCAGAGAGGAGGAAGGTGGGTGGCTCAAGAGCTAACTCTGTTGTGATAGTCTCTGCTGGGTAATCTCTTCCTCATTTATCTGCTGACTCAACCTCATGCTTCTGAGTAATTCTAAACACTCTTCCTCATTTTAAGACATTTAAAGTCACATGCTGCTCACTCTTTCTTCCCTTATCAGATCTTTGGCTTCTTCCATGAAGAGAGATGAGCAGTTCCAGAAATGCAGTGTTACTCTAGGGAGGACAGAATAACTAGGTTTGACCATGACAGTAAATTGTGATGGTTTTATATCCTCATATTGATTGTGTTACTGTGCACTCTTTTTCTAAACACCATAAGGTAGGATAGGAAAGAAAGGTTTATACCAAATCATTCAGTTTCTTTTTCTGAAGTATTCCTGATGGCTCAGTTTTAGGAGCTTTGAGTTGACGGAAATTTCTTTAAAAATTTCCTAAAAATTCAAGTCCATCCAATATTGATTTGCTGAGTAAAGATAATCAAGATAGCTATTTCAAATTAAAAATCAGCTCTCTCATTTAAATTTTGACTTGCATTTACTTACAGTTAAAGAATACCTAACCTGAATATTATTTGATGGAAAAATAGATTAGATTTCTTTACTTAACCATAGAAATGAAAAAATTGATTTGGACAACTGTGTTATATTACATTAAGCAATTATTTACTCCATATTTAGTTTATCTAAGTTAACATTCTAAATACCATCCTTTAACTACTGAGCTCTGCCTTGTTCACACAAAAGGAATTATTGTCAGGTTCTAATGAGTTCAGCTCAGGGCAGGAAGAAGGGAAGTGCTGGGCAGGGATAGTGTGCCATGCACAGAGATGGAGGTCTAGCTTGGATGAACACCAGCTGGAGTGTACATTTACGTGTTGGCAGGGTGTGAGAGCTGTAATAGAAGTACAGAAAGTTGGTAGGCATGAAACCAAATGCCAAACAGATGGGCTCTGCTGATCTGATTTCTTCTGAATGTAGGATTTGCTGAATGAGGCCAAGCAGAGACTTGCCAAGGTGGTGAAGGATACTGCCAGGTACCAGACGCTGCTGGATGGACTAGTTCTACAGGTAAATATTTAAATTGTAAAAAATGGATCATTGCTGCCCTAGCCCCTTAAGTTTATTTTGTCAGAAATAGCCCACTGGAAGTTACAGTTGCACTGGAGTCTGGATCAAATTCTGCTGGGTGATTTTTGAGTTTTAAACATCACTTCAATATCTTTGAGTCTTGCATTCTGAACAGAAAAGGTTGTGGCTTATTTTGAGGTGTAGAGCCTGGTTTACCAGCAGCAGTTCCATTGTAAGAACAATTGCAGATGTGCACACACACGTTTTAGGGGGCACACATTAAGCTCCTGTAGTAATCAGCTGGATGAAATGCATCTTTGGCAGAGGCTGTTTCTCCAAAGCCACAAGTCAGTCGATACCCGTTTCGAAAATCTTTTCAGCATTTGAGACTTAATAGGCCCTGACTTTGACAAACTTACTGTAGTAGGGAATGTGCCTGTGGCAGAAGCAGGCACAGAAAGCAGAGCTTTGCTTGCCTAGAACATCCTCAAGCCCTAGAAACGAACTGCTGAAAGTCCAGTAAGTTGGCCGGGTCAGTCCGGTCAGCTCTGGTGCCTCCTTCTGGCACAGACTGGTGCTGTTGCTGTGAACTCCCAGGAGCCACCCACGGGCTCTCCTGTCACACTTGGATGGCAGAGTTTTCTCAGTAGTGTCTCCTACCAGCTCGTGCCTCCAGCTGGGTGTTGTTTCTTTGCCACACTCAGGTCTGGCATTGCTGCACATCAAACAAACCTTTCATGTTCTTGCAAATTGGCCATGTTTGTCTTGGCTTGTTATGTCAGATCCAGTGAGGGATCTGTGCTCACAGCTGGACTAGATGATCATTGTAGGTCCGTTCAAACTGAAACTAAACTTATTTTATTCTGTTCTAGTCTCAGGCATTACCACAGGAACTGCAAGGCAGGAGTTATTAGAACAGGCATCTGAAACTGCTGCATGTCTTCAAGAGCTTGGTTGCACGCTCAGTCTACTTAGACAGCAGTGATTTTTACATGTCCACGAACATTAACTGGCCAACACAATCCTGAGATTCCATATTTTTAGTTGTACTTGAGTTCCAAGTACGTCATCCATGTTTGGTATCTTCCACAAATATTGGTGCTGTTCTCTCAGAATGTTTACATGAGGTGAACTTGTGAGCAAAGAACTAAATAAAAAATACTGATGTTGTTGAAGCTTGGGTTTCAAATTGATCAGCTTCTTTCTTTTCTTGGGGTTAAATAATTCTGACAATTAAAATGTTGACTTCCTGAGCTGAAGTGGTTTATTTCTTGCAGGGATTCTACCAGCTGCTTGAGCCCAGATTAGTTGTTCGGTGCAGGAAGCAGGATCTCCCCATGGTTAAGGTGAGACACCTGGAATAGTTTGACAGTGCCCTGCTCACACAGGCTGAGACCCGACTGCAAATATTTGCTGCTCAGATCCCCTTCTCTGTGTGGTATGAAAACAAGCTTGGCCTGTTGCACTTACGTTGCAGCTGCAATGTGCTTCCAAAGTTGGGGATCACTTCCCTGCTTTGATATTACCTTGGAAACTTCAGACATTGCTACACTACTGAGAATAATAACTGGGTTTGACTTAAGAGTCAAACTGAAATGCATTTGCTTAATTAAAAAAAAAAAAAGAGGCCTCAATCTCTTAATTTTGTTAGTACAAGTGACTGAGTGATCAAACCCAAGTGCTGCGGTAGCATTTTTCAGTGCTAACTGGAGATTTATCTTGTGTCCTAGACTGCTGTACAGAAGAGCATTCCCATATACAAAAATGCCATAAAAAGGGATGTGGATGTTCATATTGACCAAGACAGCTTCCTGCCAGAAGATATGTAAGGAAAATGGGATTGTTTTGTACAGGGCACTAACTTAATTGCAACTTTTCAAGCCACAGCTCATATTAGAACAGTGTTAGAAAATTAAGTATGGAATGTCCTCAAAGTGGCTGTTGCTGTTCTTGTGGAACTGGCAGTTCTTTGTGTTTATCAGACACAGACTCTGCAGTTTCCTCCAGACAAGCACTGTCTCCATCAGAAATGTCAGGGAAAGTTTTGTGCAATCTCCAGCCTGATTCACAGTACTGGAGTAGGGAATAGCTGTACATAGAAACTGAACCACCAGTCTTTTAAAGAGAGACAATATGGGTGTAGCCATGCTTTCTGTCTCAAGATGGAGCAAATTGAGTAATAAGGTGCTGCAGGATAATCACTTGATGGGGTTTGTGTCTGTTCTGTCTGCAAGGCTCTACTCCCATATGGTACCATAGAGATACCATATACAAAGCTGTATATTCTGTCATCTTTATGTATGGGCCAACAAACACTACTTTTAGTACTTTTCCTCACTTTCCAAAGTGTGACAGCTGTCTTAATAACACAGAGTCTGCAGCTGTTTTGAGGGGACAAATTGCATAGCTCCACTTCCATTTAGATCATGCTAATGAGGACCCTTGCACATAGCTGTGGTCTCTGATGATAATTCCAAAGATGCTTTGCACTGCTGCTTCACTGGATCTCCTTGTGCTGATTCCTATTAAGACATGATCAAAACAGTGTTTTTTTTTAAAAAGAGAGATCTTATCCATGTGTCTGACTTGCCTATAAATGCTGATTTGGGATATCTCTGCCACATTGTGACTCTGACCCATGGATTTCACTGAATTACTTCTTTTTTTGTTGACCATCCTTAGTGCTGGAGGTGTTGAAATCTACAACAGTGATGGTAAAATTAAAGTTTCCAATACCCTGGAAAGTCGGCTGGACCTTGTAGCCCAGCAGGTGAGTTTCTCCAACAACCAAGGTAAACAAAATACAATTAACTAGTTTGTTCTTGTAATTAAATCCTTGTGTTTCCAAAGTCTCACAATAGTTCATGGGATCAGACTTCAATGGGAATGACAAGTAGGAAGTTATTTTTGAATGGAAAGAAGCAAATTACCTACTGTTTGTGCAGCAAAAAATGGTGGCTTTCCCCAGAATGATCCCTTTTGAATTGAACTTAAGCATAAAACTCTATAAGTTGTGATACTGAAAGACTTGGTTGTGATGCACTGCAGTCAAGGTGCTGAAATGCTGAGGCTAACGAATTACTGAAGCTAGCTTGAGTACAAACTTTGGCTGAGACCTATTATACCCAAGTGCAAAAAAACCCTTGCTCTGGCATCTCTTTCTTGTGCTGCAGTACAGGCAGTCCTTTCAGTCTATAGAGTAGCAGGCAATGTGTGATGAGAGAAAGGCTTCAAAAAGCTCAGATGAACTGAGTTAATTTTGAAGCCAACCTAACTATCCCACAGTGCCTCCAGGAAGAACATGCAGCAATCTTATTGCCCACTTCACATAACTGATGTGCTCTTTCTCCACAGATGATGCCAGAAATCAGAGTGGCTCTCTTTGGTGCTAATGCCAACAGGAAGTTTTTGGACTAAACCTCTATGAGAGAAGGTGGGATCTGTTCCACTGCCATACTGAAGGGGATGCAAAAGCATCTGCTAATTTAAAATCTTGAAATTTAACATTACTGTGTCATCCAGTATCTGTTCTTCAATCGAATAATTTTGCATACCTGCTGTGCTTAGCCTCTCTACTTGTGGTTAGAATGCATTGCTCAAAGGATGTGAAGACATACATATTCATCCAGAAGTGGCACTAGAAAATGGAGGCACTTGGGCTCTTGGCTTTCCTTACACTGTTGTGACTCTATAAAGACAAGTGGTCTACTTAGGGTCACTCTCTTTGCTTTGGCCACATCTCTCTCAAGTTGTCTGATCTGTGAATTACTGTGCTGCTGATGGCAAATCCCCTTTCAGTTATGGTCTTCAGTGTTATAGAGGGCATGTATTCCTTCCCAAGGTTAGTAGTTTATTTCATGTTACTTGGTCAGGCATTTCCTGTTCTGTATATGTGATTAAAAAAAAAAAAAGCCTGAGCCTGTAAAACTCTATTTATTAAAATAAAAATGTGTGTGTGGATGGAGTTGCTTGTCACTTCTCTTGGGGCATCAGCAGCAACCTTTGAAAAGTGAGATTGTTTGTGTAAGGACTTCCTATCAGAGCTGTGTGTATGAACTGTTGTGTGAAGCTGGAATTCCAGTGCAAGGAGTAGTGTCAAGCTGTTTGTTGGAGTAATAATGTTGGATTGTGGGCAAGGCTTTTGAATAGGGCTCCAGGATTCTGGAGCATCATTCTCCCTGAAAAAATAGGTCAGTAGTTTTGCTCCCTCAATCTTCTGTCAAAAGAGAGAATTACAGTAACACAACCGTGCTACTTAGATAAAACAAACACAATCCATTTCCAGTCACAAGTTTGTTGCGTCTCTGCAGGAGATCCAAACCATACCCTGACTCTTCCTAATGCTCAATTCTGAGACTTCTTTTGTGAAAATAAAAGCTGATGAATTACTACTTAAATATGTTTTGAAATAATCTGTAAGTATTGCAGTGAGTCAGGAACGGTAGCAATTTTACATTGTGCCATGAAGAGCATTTGCCAAGCTGCAGCAACACTGCTTTATGCAGTGTTTTTAACCTGAGGCCCTTATGTGTGTGCCCTCATGTAAAGTAGACTCTAAATGCTAGCTAAGCCTTTTACTGCCTCATTTCTCTCAAATGGAGATTGACTGCTAAGAAAATCATGATTCCAAGCTTATTTAATCTGTGTCTGGAAGAAATGCTTTAAATTTGCTCTTAGGAAATAAAATTATTTAGCAAGGTTGGGGTTTTTGGTTTTACTGCTCTTTTCTGTTGCATTTAGGTGCCAGCTCTTGTTCTCCACATAGATGGTTATGGTATTTATTCCTTTAGTGTTTTGCTTCTCAGCACGTGTTTCTGTGACTGGGGAGTAGGTGTGTCTGGATTAAAGTCCCCCTCTTCCTAGATTTTGGGTACCTGTTACAGCTTTTGTCTTTGCAAGAGTCACTGATCCAGCTTCCTGACTAAGTGCTGGGCTATGGTTTTGTGGCACACATGAAATGAAGGATAAGCCTTTGCATGTGCAGGCTTAGCTGTGTTGTTTCTTGGTTCAAAGAGGACTTTTTGAAACAGATTTGTTTTGGTCCTTTCTGATGGTTTCACCCAGCTCATCAGTAAGCTATCTGCAGACGCTTGTCTGTGACAAAAGGAAGTTATTTGTATGGGATCTGATGGTCTGTTTCTTTCATGAAGGTAGCAAGACCTTCAGAAATCCAGGTCTTGCATACTTTTGAAAAGCAAAATAATAGCTAGCTAAGTGTTTGACTGTGATTCTCATACTGGAAGATGTGGGAGTTATTTGCCATTTACTTTTCTCTGCTAGTTTTGTATCTTGCTGCTCAGAAAAGAGGAAGAAACTTCTTACACTTAGATTCAAAAATCAGTGTCCTCCAGAATGTGTTCAGTGTTAGTCAATGACAGCAGTGATTCAAAGCAAGTCGTGAAAGGGCCTGAGCTTTATGTACATCACAGCTGACGTCCAGGAGTAGTGGGTTTGTACCCCCTACAGCTCCCCCCAAGCTGACTGAGGCATTATCTGGAGCATCCTGGTACTTTATTGCAAGTGATAGGAACTGTTACCAAGTTTTGTACCTTAGAGATGCAGAGAAAGATGGAGTATCCCATCTAGTGTGGTTAGCAACCCTGTTATATCTTCATCCAAGCTCCCTTCAGTGTTTGTACACAGATTTTTGCAAGTCAAATGTGAAACAAAAGCAGCATTTCAGGAGGATTTCAGGGTTCCTACTGGAGCATTGTTGCAGCACAGTTTTATAAGTTGAACTGTACTGCTGAATGTAGCCTGATGACCGAGGGTGAATCAATGGGAATATTGATCTTTATTCATCTTTGTATAAGCATGCATAATATTCCAGTTGGGCACAGTAAACAAGCCCTAAGCCAGATCAGCACATTAAGAAACTGGACAAATACAGGGAACAAAGGAGGTATTAAATCAGAGTTCAGGAAAAAATTCTCTGTGAAGTTGTGATGGGAGAGGCAAGCACTGCAGATTAACAGTGAGATGGTTCGGTCTAATGGCAAAGGAGTCAGGGAGATGGATAATATTGCACTTCTTCTGCAGAGTTGGCAATGGAAAATTTAAGAGCAGGCTTGACACTAAGTGGTCAGCAGAGGACTTGAAATGTTCCTGGACATCTGAATCACAACCCTGTTTTAGAAGGTAATTTTCACACCTGGGGTATTAATCAGGGAGATAAGGCTGTGTGAATGATCCCTGGAAGTGCAGGCAAGCGTCAAGAAGAGAGAAAGCCTGGAAGAAAACACCCAGAAGCTGGCAGAAGGAGGGTACTTTGCTTGGTAGGGGTGGGTACGTGCCCCTGTCCTGACCTGCTGATGTTTGCAAGCAGAATATGCATCTCCTGGAAAATAGAGAGGTGTAAGCTAATACCCTATACAGACCAATAGCACACACAGGACAGCCAGGCTGGGGCCACCTCCATGGACACACAGCCTGTGCCTGAAGTAGTTGGGGAGATTTAAGAGAAAATTACTCATTTATTCATTTCCAAAGAAACTGTAGTGAAGGAAAAACAGAAAAATTTGGAAATTAAAGTGAGCCACCCCAGGGGAAAATTCAAAGCAAAAAATTTTCTTTAGTGAAGTGAACTCTGAGCTGTTATTCTGGGGAGCAAAGGCTTGATACTGCAGTAAAGCAACTTGGCAAAAGATGTTTAGCCCTAAGCAAGAGCCCAGACAGACTTCAGCGTGGTTTGGCTGGGTGTGCTGTTTGATACAGGCAGCTCTGAGAGGCAGGTGGGGGCCCCCATCCTGCCTCTCAAATGTGTTTGCAGGGAACAGGCCGTGACAAGAAGGCCCTTCCAGGGCTGGGAAGTTCCTGCTGCACTCAGCCAAAGTAGAGCTGGCTGGGAAACCCCAAATCTGTCTTCCTAGGCATCTCATTCAGAGCATCCCATACTGTTTCTTTGGCTTTGCTTTAGAGAAAGCAAGAAAAACATCTGTACAGGAGCATTCTCGGGTTAAAATCATACTGACAATGTGCCAAAAATGTCATTTCCCAGCCCTTGCTACACGCTGGAAATCAAAAGCTGTGGAAATCAAGGCTACCACATTATTTTAGGTAATTCAAGGCTGATCTCTTGGGAGAGACTGAAAAGAGACTATCAAGGGTGGTCCCCTCCAGCATTTCTGGAGGCCCTTTCCCTTCCTGTGTCCAAGAGGGTTTGCAGGAGATCAGCTCCCTTTCCAGACAGCCCCTGACCGACATCTGCACTGCCAGAGCACCAAGTGACTGCACAAACCCGACCCCAGTGCAAACCTTGGGGCTGTTCAGCTCTCTGTGGCTGCAGGGTACCAAATACAGAGGCAACACCTTGACGCGGGGCTGGAAGTGGACAGGAGAAGGGAACAACTGTCTTAGCTGGAGAACTGAACACAGGTAATGGAGAGAGGGGCACGTTGAAGTATTCCTGGTGTTCAGAGAGGCAGTTACCTTTTGCAAAACTTCTTTCATCCACACATGCACAGTCTCTACCTTGTTCCCTTGGGACCATTGCCTGCAGTGCCACTGTAACTCCTTTCTCCCAGCCAAGGCCACTTTTACTCAGGTGGTCACAGACAAAACATTCTTGGAACATCTTCTGGAGAAAGGCTGGTGCTTCTGCTCAGAGGGCTCCAGAAGGAAAGACAAGTCTCACAATTTGCAACAAAATGCCAGAAATTAGTCCCAAAGCAGTGCCTTGGGTAGCAGCACAAGACAATTATTAATGTCTAAAAAATTGAATTACGACTGTTTTTCCCACATGCACAAGAAATAAAGCAGTATAAGCACAGCCAGTTTTTCCATGCTTCTGCTCTCAGCTCCAAACACTTTGAAGGAAGAGGGTGGCATCACTAGCCAGGGCTGGGACAGCAGGAATGGGGAGGCATGGGTGACTTGCCAGGTGTCCTTGCCAGTACCTGTGGGCTCTGTGGGATAGGACTGCTGAGTCGCTGGGCTTTAGGAATGGGCACATGAGAATTTAACACTTTCATCCACATCCCACCTCTGTGTGGCAGGAAGTGCTACTGGACTGTGTCTGGGAGAACCATTCTTGGCTAAGAGCGTGAGCATCACCCATGCTCTAAAATCCTGGCATTTGAAGTGTTAATCCCAGCATAACAGTGGCTACAGCTGCAATGCAGGCTAAAGGTGGTAGCCTATTAAAAACCTTTAAAAATGTTACTACTCCAGCTCTGTCAATGCCATTCTGCAGCAGGACATTCCTCAGTCTCCTCCATGTTACATTGGCAGGCACGAGCTGTTTGCTTTCATCCAAGCTGAAGCATTTGCCTTTCAGTTTCACTAAGTGACCTCTTGTGAAGTCATCTGGAGTTGTAAAGTAAATTGGATCAACCATCTGGCTTTTTTTCTGTTCCCCATTTAATATATTGCTACCATATCTCCCTGCATCTGAATGGTTTTATTGCTCTGTGCTAACCATTCCTTTTTCATTCCGCGTTTCCCTTTTTCTTGGAGCACCAGCTACATGTAGTGACTGGAAGGTCTCTGGCTGTGTTGTGCTAGGGGGAAAAAGAGGACAGAAGCAAACCCTTGGAGCTCACCAAAGCTTGGCTGCTTTATCTCCATAAAGAGGTGTCCACGCTGCTGAGTGGGTTTCTGGCATTCAGGCATCACCCTTTGCTTAGATTTCAACCTTTAGCCTGGTAATTTAGGCCAGCCATTTTGCTTATGCACAGATATTGGTAAAAGTAAAACATATACTAGGGGCATATGCCCCAAATAAGTCTTGATTTATAAATTATATGCAGGTACTACTGTACTAACTATATTATAATGCATAACAAAACTAGAAATTAAAAAACAATTATATAAATATGAAATAAGTATTTTTTATTTATTAATAGTGCAAACTGTATTTTCCTCCTGCACCCCAACAGTGTTTTCTTCTGCATGCACCTCACTTTGGAGACCTCTGATGTACCAAAAAGGCTGTTTATGCTGGTGAATAGTAGTAACTTCTGTGCTAGAGGTTTTCTATCATACCCAGTTCATCCACAGGGGTCTCAGGACTTCAGCAGAGGCTGGGAAACCCCCCGAGGACTATGAGGGGATATTTGCAGGGATTTGCAGGGGGCCAGACAGACATCTCCAGGGGGTTTCCTGGCCACTGTGGGAAGCTGTGACACCCCTCAGCTCCTCCCAGCCGTGTGGGGTGGGAGGTTCAGGCAAAGCATCCCCTGGGTGAGGGGTGCCTGTGCCTCCCACCCCAGATGCACCAGATGCCAGAGGCAAGGAAGCAGGGCAGAAAACCCGTGAGGCATTCCAGGCTCACCCCCTGAGGCTGGATGTGGTTAGTGGGAGCAAAGGGTGCCTTTCCCTGCTGGCGCAGCCCGGACTGCAGGGAGTGCCAAAGACAAAGTGGGGGTTTGGAAAGCAAACAAAGGAAGGGAAGGAAAATATCTTGGAGAGAAGATAGAGAGCATTACAAGTCTCTTGGGAGGCGCAGGGGGGTGTGTGCGCACACGTGAACGGAGGATGCAGTGAGCAGCCACTTTGATCTCCCAGAACATCTGGTCCGTGGGCATCCGCCTATGGGGCAGGCCCAGAGCCGTGCGTGACTGGGAGAGGGGGATGCAAACCCAAAGCCTGATGCTGTTTCCCATGCTCCACAGCCCCTCTTCTTCAAAGCACAGATGGCATCAGCCCTGCAGAAAAGGCAGGCCCTTGTGGCTGCAGCCCTGGCTCCTCGCTGTTCCCACGCCCGCCAGTGCCCGGAGCAAGAGCTTTGGTGCCCGGCCTCAGCCCCTGAGACCTCTCTGAGCCAGTGAGGCTGCGGCCACGGCATGGAGGGGTGTGTGGGCTGCAGAGACAGCAGCTAAAGCAGGGCCTGGGGAAAGGAGAGTGGCCTTCAGGGCTTTAACTTCTCTGAGGCCTGAGAATGGGTGCTCTGAGCCCAGACAGCATGACAAGCGCCCTGGGATGGGCATAGGATGCTGGGCAGGGTGACAAGGGGGGCTGTGTTTAGTGTTTTGGTGGTGGCAGATGCTAGATGCCAACAGGCCTGGGGTCAACACCCAGGGTACAAAATCTCTGTGCAATTGATCACAGTGTGGGGGGATGTCAAAGACATTAAACCCCAGCGTTGCTGACTCAAGTGCACACAAAGAGAGGTTTGGGTTTGGTGTGAGTCAGGAAGACAAAATACAGATACAGAGGGGAGAACTACAGGGAAGTGGTGTGGGCATTCAGGCAAACAGGCTATCAAGCGTAGCAGTGACTGACATGGGAGCAGAGGATCACTCCTACAGAGAGGTCTGGTTTGCCTTCTCCAGACTTTCTGGGGGACTTCCTCCCAGTCCAGGAGCTGCCTCACGCAGCATTAAGGTTCTCAGTTTGAGGTGTAAAAGGTCTTTCCTTTCTCTTCTTCTCCCCGAGATCAGCAGGTCCTTGTTAAACAAGGAAATGAGCAGCACATTTCTCCATATCATGATCTGCTGTGCTTGGAAATGAGCACACAGCTGCTTCCTAGGGAAAAAACTACCCTGGTTGTCATGCTAATGATTGGGCTGGAAAGGAAGGTCTGAGTGTTACAAGGCCATGCTTGGTCTTACAAAGAGGACAGGTGAAACACTGCAACCCTCACTTCTGACCCTAGGGGCTCTCCAAGGGCCTGATCAGGGGGATAACTGACAGAGTAACTTCCCAAGGGAATCTGTATTTAACAGCCGGGAAGTGTGGTAGGATGCATTTCCCTAGGGAAGTGGAGATCAGACGGAGGGGAGACAGGGGCAAGCAGCCAAGGGAAGCAGAGTAGACTGGTATGCACAGGCTGCATTTCCTCAGGGGAGATTTGTTTCATATGCAGGTATGTCTTCAAAGGGGACACCAGGGTGCAGGGGAGCATGTGCTCCAGGGATGAATTGCCCCCTGGGAACTTGAGTGGAGAGGCAGGTGTCTGTGGGAGCCAGCCGTTTCCCAGGGGGCAGGTCTAGTTTGCCGCTGATTTTCCTAACAAAACACAGTACAGTTCTACGGGATCTTCCAAAAACCCATGCAGCCTGGAAAAGCCAGGGACCAATAGCGGCTGGGACTTGGGAGGTTGTAAATCTACTGGTGTCTCCCATTTTGCCCAAGCTCCTGCTGGAATTACAGTGCTGGTGCAGCCGGCTGGTCTGCAGGGCTGGCTCTGGGCACGAGCTCTGCAAGATCTTTCCCCACTCCACTGATGCAGCAAATTATAATCCAGTATCCCCCTTGGGAAAGAAAATGAAAGCAAACTCTCAAATTTCTCTTGTGGCCCACACAGCGAAGTTTCCCTCACTGAATCCCACATCGGGAAGCTTGAGTTTCCAGCTGAGCCAGCAGCGAGGCATCCCCCCTCCCTCCTCACCAAACCTGAGGGGCAAAGCATTGTCTTTGTGCGCCCTGCCCCTTGTAAAAGCTCCCCCTTCTCTGCTCAGCCCACTCCCCAGGCCAGGCAAGGGTTTGATGGATTGCAATCCTCCTCTGCCATGGTCAAAACAAAGGTCACGGCCTGAGGAAATTGCTAACAACTCTTGCCCACCGGCCCCGGAAGAACGGGAGCATTTGTGACAAGGGGGTGAACTTTTTACGATCCCTCCAGCCTGGCAGTCTCTTTGGGAAAGGAATTTTAAAAAGTGGCGAGGGAACATGAGGCTTCCGGGAGCTGACAGAAGAGGAGGGGGCAGCCCTGAAACGCTACCCCAGGCCCATGGCAAGCCCCTGCCACAGCCCCTTCCCACCTCCTCCCTCTCCTCCAGCAAAACCTCTCTGCCTCTTTGCTGCTGGGTAAGGAAGGGGCCCTTGGGAGTCCCCATCTGGGGACCAGCCTTGAGGGCTCTTGTTATGGTCCAGAACAAGTTTGTTTGGTTTTTTTTTTTAGCACTTGGGAGACTCTAATATTTGTTTTGTGAGTGTATAAATATCCAGGCACCAACACTGCACCTCAGATCAAGCTTATGGCTGGGCATATGGCTATGGCAGGCAGGGATGTGAACTGCCCCACCAGGCCAATGGCTTTGCTTTGCTGTTCCGTGCCTCTGACTTCTTCACCAAGCAAAAACTGCAGCTTTGAGGGCTGGAGGAGATACAGCAGGATCCCACCCTTCAAGAGATACTCATCTGCTTGGAGAAGTTGCATTTTACATCTCAATGTGGGGAAAGAAAATCAAAATTTTGAACTTATGAGGGCATTTATTTTTCCTAATACCTGTAACTGAACACTTCTGCGATTAGAAATAATTTGTTTTAGCCTAAAACCCCAAAAAACCACTGATGATGCCAAAGACACTGGTTCTGCCCTCATCATTAGGCATCTCCAAAAGATGCATCATCCTCCAGCTGTAGCAAAGCCTGCCTGAAGCTAGAGCTTTCCCCAGGGTCCGCCCCATCTTGGGGGTGAGTGGCTGCCATTTATTTCCACACCCAAACTGGGCACTAAACTGGTCCCTATTGAAACTGATTCATCAAATCCATCCCCAATTCAAGTCTACAAGAACAAGTAAGTTGCTTTGAAATGGCTTTTTTGGGGAAAAAAAGCTGGGTTTGGGGAGCATCCCTGTTCTCAGAGAGAAGGAGGTTAGAGAGAGTTTAAAGCCTCAGTCTAAGAGCTCAGGAAAGCTCCCTTTGTACAAGGGGGTGGGAGTAGCTTTGCCAACCCATGGAGGTAAGGAAAGAGAAGAAGAATCAAGAATTGTGTATAGTAGTAGAAAGAAAGGTAGAAAAAAAGTAAGGGGACACGTGGCTTGGTTTGACACCGCCTGTTCCACTCATGATAGCATCTTGTCAAGACTAGGACATGGCATTTCCTATAGCACAGATAACCTTTGTCTTTGCCTGGGCTGCAAGGCAGCTCTAAAAGGAGAGACTCTCCATCCGCCTCTTCCCCAGGACTGGTTCCAATTAGTGCTGACTCCACTCTGTGCTGGCTTAGCCCCAGGATTAAAAATTTCCCTGTGCCAATCCCCTCTGACCCAAACACTTCCTGGGACTGATAGGGCAACCAAATTCCTCCCCCCCCCC
>VZTJ01001275.1:699002-792094 GCA_013397795.1 Orthonyx spaldingii
GCCCTCCCCACCCGAAAAATCCCTCAAACCCTGAATGAGACGCAGTCTCCGGTCACGGAAAGCCACTAGTTTGGGGTGCCCTGTGATGGCGAGCCGGCTGCTCGGCCGGCTGGGGCCTGGCACTGCTGTGGGTTTCCAACACAAAAGCTGGTACAGCACCATGTTCCACAGACCCAGGAAGCTCCATGCTGCTCGGGCGAGGGGAGGGTGGGAGCAAGGCCTGCCCCTCCTCTCCGTTGTCCAAATCGTGTGTGGCTTTCATCTTCACGAAGTCCTTCCCTTCTTGGACTAGCTCTAGAAGAGGAAGAACAAGAGTTGGAAGTTTTAACTGGCAGCTTTAGAAAGGAATAATCTCATGATTGCATGCAACCAGTTGAAAGCTAATACTATTGATCTCCCTAAGTTCCCAGCTTCTTCCAGTTCTTCCCACTCTCATCAAACACCTCAATCCTTTAACCATTGGGAAGAAAAAGACTTGCATTTCAGCTCTGCTCTCTCTAGCAGCCCTTACTTGATCCAGAGGCAATGCTGATGGTTTTTGTGACGTCAAATCTTCCCGGGACATGGTTGCTGCAGGCATCTTCGGGAAAGGAACTTGAGCCTGATGCATTTGCATTCTGGAGTCAGGTTGAATGGAGAGAGTTTTAGCACATGAATGTCAGGAGCAAATCCCCACTCTTCCTTAAAACTACTTCACCGAAGGCATACATACAATATTAGCATACAAGCATTTGTTTTGTATATTCTGTCTGGCTTCTCCCCAAAACACAACTCTCAACCCATGCCATTCCCCCAATGGCTTAGCTGTAAGCCAAGTTCCCTGAATACTAGAAGAAGGAAGGACTGTCATGCTGTGATGATGACAAAATAGTAACAGCTGAAGCACATTCATAAAAACTGAACAGGGAATTTTTGGAGTAGCAGAATTTTCCACTTGGAAATAAAATGTGATACGCAGTCTCAGTGAGGAGTAACTTTCTGTGACAGAAATTTGACACAGAGAGAAGGGGCAAAGCAAGAGGAGGGAAAAAGAGGGCAACATTAAAGGTGTTCATAACAAGAGGAAAACTTCCACTTTAGTCAGTGACTTTGCCCCACTACAAGGAAGATGAAATAAAACACTTGCAAAGAAAATGGCAACAGTCCACGTGATTAAGAGATGCCCAACCCTGGATGACACATTAACAAAACACTGTCAGGTGAAACAAAGCACTGGTATGGGGATGGATGGGGCAGGCTAACAGGTTCTCCACGACAGCGAGCGCTCCTTTTTTAAGGAGATTCAATGAGACTTTCTCTCCATCTCAGCAGACCTCTTACTTCAAGAGTCTAAGAGCCACCTGTTAGCCTTTCAACTTCACTTGCCATCTCCTGTGACTTCAAGCCATATCCCTTCAAGGGTATCCAACACTCATGGTCACCCAGGCATCACCCCCCTCCCACCTTGCCTTCTTGCAGAAAACATGATCTTACCCCGAGGGTCTATACAAGTCCTGGGGTGGTCCCCCCATGCCACCTCCACTGCCTCTCTGCTCCATCAGCAAGGCCTGAAAGTGACCCACGTTCTCCTCTCGGCAGCGGTACAGGGGGCCCTCCTGAGAAAGGCCATTGGCCTGGCTGGAGGCTGGATGATGAGACAGGTGATTCATGGGCGATCCATACGTCCTGGGCTGGAAGTGGCTGGCAGGATGCCGGGATCCATAAGGAGAGCCAGTCTGTAGCATCACCCCGTGGGGAGGGAAAGCCGATGGGCCGAATCCCATCCCCGCACCCAGGTGTGGTGGGGGGGCTCCATAGAGGAACTCCCCCGCTGCCACCGAGCTCTGCCTCTTAGTGGCTGCATTGTGGTTGTCCAAATCAAGAAACTCTTTGGGACTCTCCGGTCTTTCCTGGGACTCCTCGGACTTCTCATCTTCAGGCCCCAGCTCCTGCCCGTCGCTTGGAGAAACCTCTTTGGCACTTGCTATGTCCATGCGGTTGGGAGAGGCCAGGGCGGCGCTCAGTGCCTCGCAGCCCTGCAGGCCGGCGGCGGCCCCCCGCTCGGGGAAAGGGGGCCTGGCCAGGGGCGGGTGGGCGCTGGGGTGCCCGCTGGGGCTGGCCTGGGAGTGGAGAGGTCTCTGCCAGTCCGAGTAGCCCTGTGGGCAGCTGTAGTAGGGCGATCGCTGGTAGTGGTGGTAGGAGGGTTGAGGCTGCGGCTGGTAAGGATACGGCATTCCCTGAGGGGGCCGATACCGCGGGAAGACGCCGGGGTGGGCGCTGCTTGGCTGGAAACCCCGTGGGGGAAAATGCTGGGG
This sequence comes from Orthonyx spaldingii, assembly GCA_013397795.1. Classification (NCBI taxonomy): domain Eukaryota; kingdom Metazoa; phylum Chordata; class Aves; order Passeriformes; family Orthonychidae; genus Orthonyx; species Orthonyx spaldingii. The sequence goes on from VZTJ01001275.1 coordinate 701,297, forward strand.
ATGGGAGGCAGGAGGAGGCGGCTTCCCCCCCATCACAGGGCTGAACCCCTGCAGGCCTGGGTTGATGTGGTACCGCCCAGCTGAATTCGGGTATTCCAGACCGGACATGTAGAGAGGATGAAACTGGTTGGGGGTGGCATCCACGCCAGGCAGGCCGGTGCCCTGCCCCATGCAAGGCACGGCTGCTTCGGGCAGAGCCTTTCCCCCACCACAGAGGGGCTTCTCCAGCAGGTTGGCAGCCAGCCCCTTCCCCTCAGGACCAGCTGCTGGCCCCTCACTCGCTGCCCCATTCTGAGGCAGGGGTCCCCCTCTTTCAGAGGGGGGCACCAGGTCCCTCACGCAGCCTGAGTCACCGGTGTAGCTGCTCTCTGCCGACCACGTGCCTTTGCCCTGCCCTGCCTTCAGGTCGCTCTTCACACCAGGGCCATCCCCCTCCCCATCCGGGGGCAAGGCGCGCCTCGTGCACTCCATGGGCAGCGGGGGCTTGGGATGAGGTAGGAGTTTGGTGTAGGCCCCGTCGGGAATGTTGACGCACTGGGCCTTCTCGTCCATGCCTGTCGGTGTCTCCACTGAAAGAGAGGGAAGAAAGACACACACGTCTAATTTTTGCAAACTTGGGTGACCTTTAACAGCTGCTTCTTTCAAAAGTGCTCTTTTAAAAACGGCTCATGAGGTTGCATCTCTGTCTGAAAGATGGCACAGGTGGACACTGCAGTTTGCAAGTCACTACTAAGATACACCCCCTCATGGAGTAACACGTGTTTGGTCTGACATAGAGCTGTGCAGAGGCTGCCTAAAGGAGAGGCAGAGTTGGGGTCTGCATGACAGCAACATAAGGTGTTGGTGTAGCGGCAGCTTGATTTCAGGCTGCCTTATCCCTTCTGGTCATAGAATTATTGAATAGTTTGGGTTGGAAAGGACCTTAAAGATTATGTAGTTTCAACCCTCCTCCTACAGAGAGGGGCACCTTCCACTAGACCAGATTATTTAAAGTCCCTCCAGCCTGGTCTTTAACACTTTCAGGGATGGGGCATCCACAGCTCCTCTGGGCAATCTGTGTCAGTGCCTCACCACCCTCACAGTGAAAAATTTCTTATTAATATTGAATTTAAGCCCACCCTCCACAAACCTCATTTGCCCCCAGCTTGGGCAGAAGCACCAGCAGACCCCAAGATGCTGCAGAGCTGATCAGAGCCATATTTTAACCAACTGTGGTTAGGAGATGTGACTACTCTGTCCTGCAATCACTCAACATTCTCCCCTGTCTCTGTTCTATATCCAGCAAGCTAAATTATGATGATAACTTTTAAGCAATGCCACACAAGGAAAGAGTTTCCTCTTAGTGCAAGGCACACACGGGATTGATAAAAGATACAAGGGTTTTGATCTCTAGTTTACCAGCTAGAATTAATGAAAAAAAATTTTTTTGATCTCTGAATTTTTTGATCTCTACTTTAGGTTTTATTTTTAAGGGTTTTTTTATTATTATCTGTAGTTTACCAGATAGAATAAATGAAATTCAACCAGAAAGAAACTGGTGAGGGCATGCATGACATGCTGCCATCCCACCTGAACTGATACAGATGCTCAGGGGCTTTGGGTAGTCCTGGTGCATGAAGATTTTAAGATGTTGAGAGCTCATAAGGCAAATGTGCATTTCAGAGGAGAAGCCATACTGACACACACTCAAAGGAGTATATTTAAGACATTTATTTACATAACATCTCCTCTCCTTACCTCTCTGCAGATCCAATTTTTGTATTAACTCCAGGTGAGCTCTAGAAGCATCACAGCCTATGTTTTGCATTTGCACCCTGTGGCAAACTGATAACTTGCAGGTAAAGCTGGGACAGAGGGAAACTCTGGCAGGCTACAGTGAAACAAAACAGTCCTAGAAAAATCTAAGCAATGGCCGGAGTAGAAAACATATTCCAATTTAGATTAAAAAAATAAAAATACGCGTAAAAACTGTGTTCCCCCCCACGTATTTAATTGAGGTTTGAATTATTTTCTGAGAGGTGCAGGCAACAGATGCAGGCAGGGAAGGTCAAGAGCTACCAGTGGGCACTCAAGGCGTTACCTTGGTTGCTGTCAATGTCCATGGTCTGGCTGGTTGGATCCTGTGAGCCCCCGTTTCCCATGACGGGTTTTGGGGGCTGGCCCCCGGCAGAGGCGGCGTGAGCCAGCTGGGGAAAGGGCCCGGGGAGGTGCGGCGGGGGTGGCTGGCGAGGGTGGTAAGGCACACCCGGCGGGCACACGCGGGAGGACAGCTGCTGCATGGCGATCATCTCCGGGCTGTCCAGCATGGAGTCCCCGCCCTGGCACCCTCTTTGAACCTGAGGTGGTCCCCCAAACAGAGCGGCCGGCGGCTGTGGCATCCTCTGACCGGCAGCTTTCCCGGGTGGTCGGATATACCCTGAGGGAGGCACCCCGTGAGGTAGGAAATTCGATTGCTCGCTCCACTGGCTGGGAGGCAGCGGTGGCCTCATGGCGCTGGGGTCCATCATATGACCCAGGACACGGGGCTGGAGCGAGGGCCCCGGCCCCATGGGCGCCTTCTCCTCCGGCCCCATGGCAGCCTGGGCAGTGGGGCCGTGGCTGCCGTTCCACAGGGCTGGATGTGCGTGGTTCAGGTACTTGTAGGGCCGGTACATGTGCCCCGGGGGGACCTCTGAGCCCTCCGGCGGCTTCACGGGGGGCCCGTTGTGCCGTGGCGGGAGGAAGCCCTGCTGGAACTGGGCCGGTGGGTAGACAGCGTCGGGTGCGGGGCCGCCCACGCGCCCCAGCTGCAGGGAGCCCGGCCGGGGGCCCAGCCCGGCCACATGGGCTGGTCCCGCGTACCCCTGCTTCTCCGGAGTGCCCAGCCGGTGCCCGCGGTGCTCGCTCAGTCCCACAGCCGGCTGCGGAGAGAGAGGGGTGGTCTCAGTGAGAGCTATCACATCTGTGGGGCCTGGGATGCTGCACCCCTTGGCAGGAGGGTCTTACCTGCATGGCAAAGTGCTGGTGCTGCTGGACTGGGTCTCCAGGATGGGGCTCAGGCACTCGTGGAGAGCCGTACAGTTTTGTGGGATCTGATCCACGCAAAGGACCAAATGTTCCTGGCACCGCTGGTCTCTGGGGGATGGGGAAGGGCGCAAGGAGGAGAAATAAAATGATTTGCGTAGTGCACAGAAGCAGCAGAACTACTGCAGGTGAGGGGAGGCCAAAGCTGGAATAACCACAAGGATGGGCAGCCAGACTGTTTTGGAGGTACCATGGAAAACCTGTACACTCTTCTACCAGGGGATACAGCCATCTTACCAAAGCCACTCTCTCACACCTCGGCCACTCACCCCTGCATTTAAGGCTGCAATATACTCATTTGCCACCCAAGTACTGGGGAGCAAATAACAGGACTGGAGGGGGCAGTGGTTTGCTTCAAGAAGAGGAATGGACCACAAGAATATGGAAGCAGGAAGACAACAGGGAATGTGCTGGATTTCCTTCAAAATACGCAGTGCCTTCAGTTCTCCTACTGCCTCCCACTATCTGCAGCACAAGAATCACTCTAAAAATTTTGTTTGATTTCTAGCTAAAAGGGCAAGGGATAGCCTAGATCTCAGAGGAACAGCAGATGTATCACACCACAAGCCATCACTGGCTAAAATGGAAAAGGCAGTGAAGGATGGGTGAGGAACAGCCCAGAAGGGAGGCAGAACAGGTGGCATTCAGAGAAGAAACGTTGGGCTAAAGATAGGTCACTGCTGCAGTCCAGGGTGGCCTTTGTTTGATTTAGTTTACTGCTTTTATAAACACTCAAGGCACAAAATGGAGTAGTACACAGATGGCACGAAGTTACCAGGCATCTGTAAACAATTGAGACAAAAGAAGACCAGCTTGTTCAGCTTCATAAACTGGGGGGTGAGGGAAGAAATGTGACAGCTTTCCATGCACACTGGGGTAACTCTCCAAGGAGAGAAGAGAACTGGGGGAACCAGTTTGTGCAAGCCTACACTGGGACACGCCAGCCATGGGAAACATTAGGAGATTGCTCCCACCTAGTGTGGCAAAGACTTAAATTGTACCAGTTTAAATCTAAGGGCTGAAAAGTGCCACTTGGAGGAACCATAGTTCTGACCCTTTATCTCTGGGAAAAGGTTTCTGACATGCAGTCAGGATTTCACGGTAGGAAGTTTCATTCCCCTTTACCTACCTCCCTCCCTCCCTCAGCCTGATGGGCAAAGGACAGCAGGAACTGCTCCTTACCATCTGTCCAGGATGTGGCACAGGGCTGGGCATGCCGCCGTACTGCAGGGAGCGGGGGAAGCCTCGCCCATTGGAAGGGCCCACTTCTCGAGTAGTCTGCATCGGGTTGCCACTTGGGTCATCTACAGAGGATGAGGAGAAGGAGGAGGAAGAGGAGGAAGAAGCAGGAGTCCTGGAAGTAGCTCGATATGGTGGAGGTTTTCCTCCATTTTCCAGGCGTTGCTGTCTCTTGCCAGGCCCGTCTGGGTCTCGTGACCGAGTCCAGACACTGCCTGTGCCGGAGCGGCCAGTCCGCCGGCTCCTCTTCTCTCGCCTCCCGTCCTCTCTGATCCAAAACTCCTCATCCGTGTCTCCATCTTCCCCAGGGAAGTGCTTCATCATCGCTCGGTGGAAACACCTCTCCAAGTTGTAAGCCATCTTTGTGTATTCTGAAGTCAAAAGCCCCCAAGAATGTCAGAGCCTCATAGAGAGAAACAATTATGCAACATCAGATAAATCATCTCCCCTCTGCCAAGTTTCTCTGAGGAAGACTTTTGTTTCTAACTAGTTGGCTTTTGTTCCTAAACTCCATAAGCAGCACAGCATCAGTTCTGTTCAGTAACCCCACCAGAGGACAGGCACACAGGCATGACAAAGTACCACTGGCAGCAGGGCCTGCAGAGTCAGCATTAACTCAGTGTTCCAGCCTAGTGCCAAGAATTACATTAGGAGGAGCACCACCTCTACTCACAGAGATGTGTGACCTGCACAGTTAGCCAGCAAGAGTGCTGAGAGAAGAAATGTGAACTTCCAGCAATGCTATTTGATTACGTTCAGAGGCTTTTCTTGGACTCGTTCAGATCTCTGCTGTGGGCCACAAGACAGAGGAAAATCAGCAAACACATTTATCCATGTAGTTTTCAAAGCACTTGCTGACCCTGACACGAAAGCTATTGCCAGCACCAGTGTCCCCACTGCATCATTTCCACTGGACAGTTCTGCTGAGATGAGCTTTTACTTTTTGTTGAGTGGATAGGAAGGAAAAGACATGTGAGAGGTGTTGGTGACAAGGCCTTGAAGCAAGTGACTTTCCAGTTGTTTCCACTAAACTAACCCTGAAGTTCCTTAGGGAGCAGAGCTCTCCAGTGGCAGTGCAGGTATGCTTTTACTTGCAGCCAAGAGCAACAACCTGATTTGTTCTTAATGTTGTTTTCCCTTTCTCACCAGGTGTTGCTGGTGAGCCAGTCTGCAGTGATGACCCACCAGAGGGAACTGATTTCTTATCTAAGCAACACATAGAATTTCAATTGGCATGACAATTAAACCCAGGATTGGATTTCCCATTTGAACACTCATGTTGTTCCTTCAATAGCCAAGGAATCTAAAAACTACATTTTCCATCCAAAGGACAGGCCTGGTTCACTCCTCACTTTCCTGTGGTACTCAACAAACACTGGGAGTTAACTAGACTCCAGAGCTTTTCAAAGTCTTATTAGTTACTGTGAGAAAAAGGGGCACACAGGCACACATAAGAACATGAAGGAATGAGCTCAGAAAGAAGCAGACTCTCCTCTCTTTGTATGTTCTACCTTCACCATCTACCAGCGTGGCAGTCCTTAGTATGCCATGCCCCAATTCAGCATGACCAAACTGTGCTAAAAGCCTCACTAAACCCCAATGCAGGTCTCAGTAGCTACTACCCTTTCATCTGGTCTCCCAAAAATATTCTGAAAGAGAAGCAGCACAAATCAAGTACTGGTGAGGAGGAAGAGGGCACTGCTTGCTTTGGCTGAGCACTGCAAATAGACAAATTTAGCATCTTACTGCTCTTACCACTGCCTTCACCGTTGTACTTAAGACAGTTCCTGAACATGGTCTTCATATCACCCACAAATTCCTCCTTGGTGCAGTACTGACCTCCATTCAACTTCTTCTCCATGCTAGAGATATCCATGGGGGCCTGAAATACAACCAAACTTCCCTTCAGTTACAGCAAGCACAGTGGGGCTTACAAAGTTGCAGCTCAGGGAGGGCATGGGCAGCAGAGGATGCTCTCCAAAGAGGCAGCCATCCATCTTCGGTATTCTTGACTTGTAAGGCTAGAAGGGACTGCCAGAATCATGGAGTTTGACTGTGAGAGTAATACAGCCCACAAAACTTCAAAACACTTCCCAAAAAACTGCATCCCAGTCAACAAAGTGCATTAGTCAAGATGGCTGGGCCATTTTCCATACCTTAATGATCTGGTAGTAGTTGGGAGCATACGATTCATCAACAGGCTCCAAGAAGGGCCAAGAGTCCTTGTGAGCCTTCACCACATCTAGAACTGGCAGTAGGAAGAGAAAGGTGAATGGTCACACACACACACATACACAGAGAAGTATTTCACTTTGTGAAAATCATGCAAAGGGGAAAGCTGGGGTGGGACTAACCTTTGTACATGGCTGTGAACTCATCGTCCAGTTCAAAGCTGTAACAGGAAGCACCACAGTGAATATGCAGACTGAGGACAGATAAGACATGCTCTGCACTTCATCTTCTCTTCCACCCATGCATTGCCATAATGCTGGCAAATAGGCCTCATCACAAACACTCCTCTCATATGGACCAAACCCAGATGTTTCTCAGCTTACTCCTCCCACTGTTCTGCAACTTCACTTCTTCCTCTGCATTCCTGCGAATGATCACACTCCTCTCCTTGCCATACTCACCCCTTAAACACACTTCTGTGCTGCAATGCCCCATTGTATACTCACATATCCTTGGTCCTTCGTTCTTCCCTAGTAGGGGAACTGGGATCCAAGTGGGAAAGCTCAGGGGGGAGCTCCTTCCCCTGTGCCAGCAGCCAGGCCCGCTCTTCACGAAGTTTCCTCCTCCTGGCCCGTTCTGCAGTGGGAAGAAATGAAGAACCATTCAGCACTCCTTGCCCACACCTTGCAGGGAAACAGAAGGTGCTCCTGCAGCTCTCAAGAACTCCAGTGAGATGGTCTTGTTCTTTCAGCAAAAGCAGCAACAGCACAGGAGCAGGAGAAGTGAGAATACAGTGCACCATCAACATGCCTCATCATCCCCCCTTGGTTAGAATCACCGACTTTGAAGGACCACTGTGGCACAGATGCTCCCTTAGGCAGCTTCCAGAAGTGCTGTGGTACAAAGAGGGAAGTTTAATACCCAGCCCTAGGCACAGATCAGGACTACAGAAAGAGCTGGCTTGTTGTTATCTTCCTTTGGGGGTTTCACCTCAGGCAGATGAACTTGAGGCAGCTGGTTTTGCACTGAATGGGATGAAGAGCTGTGCCGAGGGAAGGGTGAAGTTCCACCAGCTGAGTGGCAGTGAGTAACTGGGGTCGTTATTATCCTCCATGGCTGGCCTTGGGAAAGTTGCTTAGGTAGGTCTTCATGGCCAGCAGGCAGAGCGAGCAAGCTGCCACACACGAGGGCCACTGGGACAGCTTTCGTTTAAAGAGGTGAGACACAGGAAGAAGCAATGCTGGTAATATAACCTGTGGTTTGCAACCAGACAGCTGGCCAACAGATTGCTTCATAATAGAAAGTTTATGGGCTCTTATGAACCTCATTTCCTTTTTCTTATATTCATTTGACTTGCAAAACACCTGCGGTTGGACCAACCTTCTGGAGGAGCAGAATTCTGTGAAAGTAATATTCAGGGAGAGATGTCATAGGAACAGGTCACATCATGGAACTCCCAGAGTGAAAGAAAGATGAGGGAGACTTGGCTAACACCCTCCAGCAGAGGCTCTGCCTTTGGAAAATGCCAACTACTCAAGAAGTACCAGCTCTGGTGGAAAAAAATTTAACGTCCTAATCTGTCAGTCAAAAACAAATTTGGATGGGGGTTGAGAGCACAAGAAAAGTAGGAATAACTACATGGTGAGTGTTTGTAGGGGCATCCATGGCCAGATATGTCAAAGACTGGTGAAAAAAAGCCCAAATTTTCTGTTAGAAGACGCAGGGTAGCACTGAAGTTGGAAGTACAGGACTTGCATCTGAGGTGTCCTACAGGATCTAACAGCTCCCATTATAACACTGCATGACCAGAAACCCAACACCCAGCTGCACGTAAACAGAGATTATCTGAGTCTGTCCAAGCACTGTTCAGAATTCATGCTTCTTTCATAAAATTAGCAATCCTTAGATGGCATTGCAATGGATGCCTAAGTGAGAAAGCTGAGGAGAACATGAAGTGATTTTTTGGACAGCGAATGGAAAATCTTGTGACAACAGCAGCCAAGAGATAAAGGTGGTATAGATTTTAGAAATCACCAATGTCTGCCAAGGATCTGACCTGATAAGCTGACAGGAATCAAGGAGTGCTACCCTGGTACCAGACTGGATCTCAGTTAGGATTAATAGCAGGAACCTCTACCACAGCTAGTGATTAAAACAGCGTGTTAAAGGTGACAGAACTCATTCTCATACTGCTGGCCTGGGTCAAGTCCTACCCAGCAGCTTTCAAACCCTAAATAACGCCCTAAAAAGTACCTCAACCAGCTAGAAAGTCATATATGTGAGAGATTATGTTGAAACAGCATCTGGAAAGAGAACTGGGAAACTCTAACATGCAGTTGTGGTAGAAATCTAGAAAACTGCCTTAACTTATAACTTCAGGAGAGTACAGATGGGCCCAGCAGGAAACTTGCTACCTGGGAGGTGTGTTGGAGTTGGGGGAAGTGTAATCTCAGACTGGAGACAGAAATGTGATGTAAAAACAGGAATACTATCCAAAACTGAGAAGAAGGTGGAATTCATAAGTGAGAAGATATTTCTCCCTGTATTTCACATCCCCCCTCCACAGAAGACCATATAAAATTAATATTATATTCCAAACAGACTAAAAACTAGAAGAAAATCTTTGTTACCCTAAAATTTCTGTTGATAGATGTCCAGTTTTAACAAGTCTGAACCAAGTAAAACAAATGACATCATCTTCACATCACTTCCTCTCCATCATAAGAACTGTCATGACAGCAAATGCTAGTGATGAGTGTGCTTGGCACTAAGAAAAGATCATTAAGAAGCCAGTTTTACCTGGATACCTGCTGTTTCTATGGATAAAAAATACTATAGTGATGTAACTGAACAAGTCAACATAACCTTTGCAAACAGCTTTTGCACCAGCTTAAAAGGAGACTTCTCCAGACTAAGCCTAAATGGACTAGGGGAGTGTTCAAACTAAACTGAAAGAACCTACAGAAACCAAACTAAAAGCATCTCTGCCAATAAAAGCATGAATGTATGCTAACTTGTCTGAAAGGAGGTTACTGTTCAACCCCATGCCAGTTTCTTTGAGTGGCTCTGGTGCCTTTGAATCCAATGATGTAGTGATTGCATTTACCCAGAAAGGGAAGTGGCTTATACTAAAACAAAACCATTTTACAGGATCATTTATCTTTGCAGCTCTTGTGGAACTCCAAGACCAATTTTGTCTATAGAGGTGAAGCATTAAACCACAGAGAATATGCAATTTGCCAAGGGAAACATATCTGTGGCAGATAGGGAAGTTGGATGTGTCTCAATTTAAAGCACCTGATTAGCTAGGACTAGCAACCAGGAATACATGAAGGCCAAAGAAGTAATTGGATTTTCCAGAGGTTAGAAAGGTAAGCAGGTAAAAGAAGCTATTCTTAGGTAACATCTGGCCTCCTACCAAACATCTGGTAGCAAACTGTTTCATTTTGGAACATTTACAAGGTTTGCATGAACTTAATCTTTTTTCCCTTTTCTGATTCTTTATCCACTTCGGGACTCATGATACTGATACTGCCACACATTGCCGCAGTTTTCTGAGGATGTTCAGCCCTTCCCTAGAAATACAACAGCCCAGCCAGTCACTGTGGCTAAAGCAGCAGCTGAAGGAATCCCCCATACAGGAGGCCAACAGAGAAGGTGGTCAGAAATGAGCTTGCTCTGACACCCACACCTACATGCACTGGCTCACTGCCTGCTGGCTCTGTCTTGATCTGATGTATTAAACACAACATGGCTGTTTCTTGCAGAACAGCTTAAATCAGCGTTTAATTCATAACCACAAACATTTTAGACCAACACCTGAAATTGCCCTCTGGTGCTCTGTGTAGCCTGGTCCCTTCACCTTTAGTTCTCCAGTTGATAAGGCCAGTAGCAATATAAAAATACTACTCTTGCTACTCCTATGTTATCCCATTCCCTTTCTCCTCAAAGGGAATTCTTCTTTCATCATGCCTTGGGCCAAAAGAACCAAATGCTATTCAGTGAGAGAAAAGCCAGCTAATCATGCGCACAGGGAAATCATGAGAAGGCAAGTGGGAAGACAGAACTGAGAAATAACATGAATAGCAGGGGAAAAAAAGGGACAGCTGGGACAAGGAAGAAAATGAACGTGATTTGAAGAAGACAACACAGCGAAAGGTGCCCTACAGAACAGTCACCAACACCGAGAGGACAGACAAAGAAGAAGAAGCTGCAGTCAAACCAATTTAACAGAGGTAAGTGCAAGAAAAGATTCTCATTAGCAAGTCTGGCACGGGAGGAATGCAAATGGCAGACTTTAATTCAAGATCCTAATCTTGGCTTTGAAAGCTTCCACTCTTGCTCCACACTGGCTGCACATTACCTTCCACTGCTTTGACCTTCTCCTCCATCTCCCTCTTCCTCTCCTCCTTTAGCAGCTGCTCCTGCTCCCTCTTCTGCACTGCTATAAGGATCTGGCGCTCCTCCTCTTCCTCTCTGCGCCTCTGCTTCTCCACTGAACTCAGCACATTCGGGTTCACCTGTAACAGAATGATGCACCAAAAACTGTAATGCACTGGCTTATTGCAAGCTGAGCAGAGGCAGGTTGACTTTGAGGAAGTATTAAAGCACACCTACAATGAATGACTGGGAGGAAAAAAAGGGGGAAAAAAGATGTGAATGTATGATTTCCTAGATGAAAAGCAACATGGAAAGGGAAGTTATTTGTCAAGCAATGAAATCCTACTGATACAAGGACAATGAAAGGAGAAGCGATGGGTTAGACAAACTGCCATTCTGTCAGGGATGTACCGTGTGCATTTCTCTTCCCTTCTGGGCAAAGGATTCAGGCTGTTGACACCCTTACACAACACCTCTACCTCTTCCAGCTAGCAGAGTTCTGAGTGCAAGTGTGAGAAGATAGGACTACTTTGCCAAACCTGTCTCTGCTGTGAAACACAATAGGAAAAGAGTCTGGTACAGCTTTGCATCAAGGTATGATTAGGAATGTTTCCCTTTCCTGTTCAAAATTTCTGTGTGCTAATCTCCCCTGAACTGGCTCTCGTTTGTTTGTTTGGACAGTTTTCCTGCTGGGTCCCAAAACCAGTTCTCTCATTCAAGGACACCTGGCTCTTTATTGCCCCACTTTCTCACCTCCTCACTGCCAGCAGGCTGCAAGGCTGTGTTTGATCCTACTTAAGACTGCAGGCTTCCCAGACCAGGGACTGCCTGCTCCTTTTTCTCCAATAAAATATGAGGTATGTATATGGAAGTGTGGAATTATCTTTATTACCTTAATTTAATTACTAGACAAACGTATCAGTCATCCACCAGCCACTCCTACCCTCTGACCAAGATATGTGTGCCTTATCAGCAGGGAATATCAACCAGAAAAGAACAATGTACATACAGTTTGCTGCAACTTCATTTTCAGGGAATAACCAGTAACCACCACTTAGGCATTTCCTGAGGATTAGCAATCAGCCGGGGTCCTTTGGCTGCTGCTCAGACCATCAACCTCTCCAGGCCCATTATTAATCCCCAGAAAAAAAAATTCTGGCACCATGATTACTATTTTGTCCTTGTTTCATTGCCTAGGAATGGAACCTGGGGGTGTTTTGATGAACGCCTAGAAATGTTGTCTGGTTTCACTGTACATTCATTACCCCTCTGCCTCCCCTTCCCCAGCACAGCCCTGTGCTGCCCTACAAACTCCTACTCCAGTTCTCTATAGATGAGCACCCTGCATCATCTCCCTATCTCCAGCAGCAACAATATATTAAGAGAATTATGCTTCAACCACCAACAGTCACCAAGAAGTGTCCAAGAGAGGGTGATGGGACTCTTGACAAAATTGGGACCATATCCTGCATTTAGGGACAGATTGGGCAACAAAAAACACCTATTCCATGCTGATCCTTTAAGGTGAAAGCCAGAGCTTCGTCTCACCACGAGGGAACTCTGCCTATCTTCTTTTCTATTTTATATCTTTGTCAAAATGTTATCACTTTACTCTTCTATCTCTTTCCTAGGGAAATCATTCTGTGAGTTCAGGTACTTTGAGATTAGCCAGTTTCTCCTCACAATCAGTCTAAAGTTTGTTTCTCAACCCCTCATTCCATCCAATTATTCCTAGTTATGCTCTTCTGGGTGAACATAAATTCTCCTTCAGTCACATTCCAGCCTTTACCTTATGGACTTCCTCGGACACACAACACTCCCACATTTCAACAGTTAGATTGTTTCCTTAAAAAGCAATCCTTTCAGCTCCCTGGAACGATTATTCCAGTTGTCTCTCAGACCTTTCCTTCCTGATCAATATCCAAACACCAGGATGCCCAGGATTGTACTATGACAAGTACAAGAGGTCAAGAACCTAGGGAATTGGGTTCCACATTTCCACTTTTGATTCTTTTTATATCCCTTTCTCAAAAGCTCTACCATCTGATTTGCTACCCATGTACTGCAAACAACTTCCTTTCAGACCTTATCCTGACCACTGTCAAACAGTTTTCCTCTAAATTTCTTGATAAACCTTTAAATTGCAGCAGGAACCAAAAGAGTCAGGTTCTGTAGTATGAGAAAGAGATGAGCAGGAACCAGCCACCAAACTTGGTATGCCAAGATATTTTAACGACGATGTGACCATCAGCCTTTACACTCTCTAACCAGTAGAACTAAGCCAGCCTGGCACGACATGTTGATTTCTTTGATTGTTGGTACACAGGTGAGACCTTCCCTTTCCCTGGATTAATACAACTTGGAAACAGGAACACAACATCCAAGCTGCAGTGCTCACACCAGACGCTCTCCAAGCTTGCAGGGCGCATTCAGCACTCTACGCTTTAAAATGGCACAACACAGGATCCACACAGATCAACCCACCACAAATATGGCATCAACAAAGCAGGGTGACACTTTTAAATGAAGGAGAGGGTTTCATCCTACCAGATCTAGCAAGCAAAGAAAAGGGAAAAGCAGAAACCACAAACACAGGCTAGTGAGCCCCAAGGATTGCAGTAGACACCCACAACTGCACTTGCTCCCTGCAGGACTTGCAGGGCAGCAACAATGCTGCATGGGCTCTTTGAGACACTTCAGACACAGAAACAACCTGATTTTCAGAGGGGCCCTCTGCCTGGTGTCACACCTAAGTCCTTTGGGGATGAGTGTGCTCAAGTCAGGGTTAAAAAAAATACATGCAAACATGAACCAGTAAACTGCTACTGGATTGGTGGAAGCAGACATTTATTGGAATGATAAAAGCAAGAACCGAACGCAAGTTAAACTTCCTTCCTGACCACAGAGGCGGCAAAAGAACATTTCTCCAGCTTCCTCCCGACTTGGAGAATACAAACCACTGTGACCAAGGCATCACCGCCTCCTTCCCTCCGGCAGAGAGCACTCCAGGACACAACATCACTGCCATCCCCTGGCCCTCTGAAAGGGCCAAACTTCTGCCTTTAGCTTTGCTCTCCAGACAGTGGGTATCAGACTTCAGGAGCAGAAGGCCAGAAGGCGCGGGTGCCCTGAGTGCCCTGGCCCCTCGTCTGCCAAACCCTCCCCGCTCAGGTTTCCGCAGCACTCTCCTAATGAGGGTGCTGCTCAGGCGGCTCTTAATGAGGAGCTAATCTGAACCACCTGTTGAGAAATCCCCTGCAGGATCAGGAGCCCATGGAGCAGTTACATCTCCAACTCAAGCAGCAGCCAGGAGAAAGGGGTCACCTGCACCGGGCTGAGGTTTGCTCCCCCAGGCTCGCTGCCCACCCTCACTTGACGAACAAGCCATCAGACAAGCTCGCACCTCCCGTGGCTCCCCCATGGCAGGGATGGCTGCCACATCCTGCCGGGGAACAGCATGAGCATCACCACCCTGGCGCTGGCTGGCTCCCTGTGTCCCGGTGCAGCGGGTGCCAGGAGGGCCCCCTGCTCGCTGGAAACATTTCACTGGCCCACAGGCGGCAATTAACAGCCCTCTGCCGCCGCAGACCTGGAGCACCTGCGGTACTGATTAGCATCATTCAGGCTCCATGTGTTTCCCACTCCCCTCCTCCTCGGGGATTTCTGCTGCCTGTGAACAAACACGTGTCCCTGTGCTTCCTGCATGGTGGGCTTTGCAGAGAGCAATTCTGGCTCCAAAGTGACCATCGCTGGGGTCTTATTTTCCCTCTCGGCAGGCTTTTATCTGCAGCATGATGAGAGGTTCTTCCTTCCTTTTATTTATCTGTTCTAAGTAATTACGTTTATTGCAGGGAGAACTGTACTTTCTCCTTTGTTTTGGGGGAACCCCTGACTCTGGCTCGCGTGGCATATTCCCTGCAGTTTAATTTCTCAGGGTTTGACAAAACACCAGGTAACTACATTTTCATTACATCTACAGTGAGAGATTACGCCACAACCTGATAGAATCGAGACAATTTTTTCCTCCGAAGCTAATCCTGTGTTGTCTGACCGATTCCTTTGGGTAACAGTTGCCAGTTCAAAGACCCCCCATCTCCACAGCCCCATGTCCCCCGCTGTGCTGGCGTGACTGTTAGGGGCTGTGTGGTGAACTGGATCGGAAAACTGATCTATGTTAAAAATAACCCCGACCAAAGAAAAAGGTTATATTTAACTCCAGTCATTTTCCTGGGTCTGGTTCACTGCACAGACCCGCAAGCAGCAGCAGGGCTGTTACGCTGATGGGGTGGAGAGGAGATGAGGGTGAGGAGGCACGGAAAGTGCCGTTTGAGCCCACAAGGCTGCACTTTGATAAGCATTTCTTTAAGCAGCCTAAATTGTGACTTTCATTTCCAGCTGACCCCCTCCTAGCTCAGCTCCATACTGCATCAGTCATTCTCTCCCTCGGTGCTATCTACACCCTCATGTGTTTGCAGCCTTACGTTTTCCCCTTGGCTGAATTTCTGTCATTTCCCTTTGTAAGCCGGTTCTTCTAGCCCTCTCATCCTTCTTCAACTTTTCTTTGAACTGCCTCGAATGTGCCAGCACTTTCATTGAAGTGGAATTCCCCAGACTGAGCGCAGATTTCCATATGCAGCTGCAGCAGGGTCTGCGGCGAGGCCGGTTACCTCTGCGATCCAGAGGGCAGCACCTCGCTGCTCGCCATAGAAACCCCGGGTGTCAGCCTGCCTTTGACGGGCAGTACCACCCATCTCTCTTTCAGCACAAGCACTTTCAAGCGACTCCTTCCCACTGAATAGCGATGCTGCGGTTTATTTTCTCCCCCAGGAGGCATCTGCTCTCGCCTCCCTCTGTCGTCCTCCCCCTCACACCCCCCCTCACCTCCTGCTTGATTGGTTTGATGGGCTGATGGTCAGACATCCACCTGGGAGAAAACTCTGTCCGCTGCAGACGCTTCTCCTGAAACAGGGTTGAGAATTGAGGGAAGGAAAAAGAGAGTGGAGGAAATTAGGGCACATCGGTGACACTGGCAGGAGAAACTCTGAGGGCTAGAAGTGACCATGAAATCCCTATTAGCTTTACAAGGGTAGCAAACAAGCAAACTGAACTCAATCCAAGAACATCACGCTGACTGCAGAGCCTGTTTTACAAAGCCATCTAGCTGAAGGAGCCCTTTCCAGATCTGTCCCACCTGAAAACATTCAGCTGACAGACAAAACCCTCAGAGTTTTGGGGCTCTGACACACCAGCTCAAAGCAGACTTAGCTAGGACAGCTAAGCAGCCAGTGCCCCTTCAGCAGAGCCAGCAGAGAAACAGCAGTAAAAGTGGAATCACGGGCAGTTTGCATAGAAAAGCCAGGCTGTAAATCGCAGCGGTTCAAAAGCACAGAGATCCCCTGCCAGCAGGAAAGGGACACAGACCATGGCTGAAGACAGTAACCCCTTCAGCCATCCTACCTATGCTGCCGTGCAATCACGAACCAGATCCTCGAGGACCAACTCCAGCCCTGCCACAGCATGGGTGGGAGTCTTCCCCCCATTCACAAGCTCAACAGCCCCCACATCCATGACACTTGCAGGCTGTAGGTGGAGGGAGCAGAATGGGGTGACAGGCTGCTTGGATTTAGCTCTCCTTCACTCAGCAAGCGTCCATGCTCTTGGAAGCGGTCAAAGAGAGGTAAACAGGATGTCATGTCTCCTCACCTTCTGTGCAATCATGTTGCAGATCTCCGGCAGGAAGTCTTCACTCAAGAGTTTGTAGAGCTGCCTCTCTCTAAGGGAAGTCCTCTCTCTGAAGCTCTCTGTGACCTGCCTCCACTCCTCTTCCGTCTGGCACAGCAACCACCATGTCCCACGGCCAGGCCCTTGGGACCCTTCAAAAACATGAAAGGATGTTATGTCCACAGCAGTTATGACTAACAGCTCTTCTCGATCCCTTCACTTCTCTCTCCAGGGCTCAGGAAGAGCAAAAGACACTGGAATGGCCACTGTTATGGAAAACATTCCCTTTGCTATAGACTCAAAGCTCTCTTCATGCATCAGAAGCACTGCTACCTCCCCTAGTGACAACTGAGAGTGATGCCAAGGTACGGAGGAAGCACAGGTGAAGAAATAATGGTGGCACACAGCAACACATGGGTAGTGTGACATCCCTGTAGCAAGCACACATTCCAGTTATGGCAGACTGGAGAAAAGAATTTAATTTGTTTCTTGTAATGGAAGCTGTCAGCCAGAGCAGGACACAGGGAAATGTAAATGTCTGATTTAGTCTGGCAGCAGAATAAAGCTATCAAAAAGTAATGTAATTTGAAATAAGCCTTTTTTTTTTTTTTTAAGCACTGCAAACCATTTCTGCAGTGAAAAAAGTCCTCCTGTTCCCCACAAATGAAACCTTTTGTTTGCAGGCACTTGAAAGAGCAGAAGAGGAAGCGAAGGACAGGGTTCATCGGGCTGCCAGATGAGGGGGAAGTTCCAAAAGTTCACATCCCATCCCTGCTCGATCTAGAGTGGGATTGAAGCAGATCACACAGAGCTCTGAAGCATGTCCCAACCACCAAGACACTTTGAGAGCTGTTCTACCTTGTATGAAACATTTGAATATTAATTGCAAAGGAAGGGCTCTCTTGCATTGTGGTTGGAACACCCACCTGGAGAGGGGGAATGTGGTTCCTGCTTCACAAATGTTTACACAGAGCAGGGAAGCCTCATGGGTTGCAACTTGTATGCTTTTGCCTGAGGATGCTCTCTAAGCAAAAAATGTTGTGGCCTTTTTTTTTTTTGGAGTGGGGAAAGTCTTGGATCAAACATCTTCAGGCTGAGGGGTTATCAGCTCCCTCTAGACTTTTCTAGGGCTAACTGCTGGCTCCTGGAAAGAAAGCAATGGTCATCAGCACCACTGGCAGATGTCATGCACCTTCTGACCACATTTTCAAGCAAACTAACAATGAAATATACAGAAGTAAAAAACCTGAACCTGGCTTTGGGTCATTTGTGGATCTGAGCTGCAAGTGGCTCTGACAGGCAAGCTGTCAGGTTCTCCTAGGGAGACTGGAAAGCTGCAGGCTCCCTCCAGCACCTGCCTTCTGTCAGGTGCCTGGGTGCTGTGGCAGTGGCACAGAGTGAGTGTGGGCTAGCCCCCGGTCACAGGCCAGCCTGGAGCTCAGCCCACCCTCAGCTTCAGCTCAAGTGAATGCACTGGGGACTGGTAACTGAGACAGCAAAGCTCCAGCCATGTGCTGGTTCTGCTGCTCTGGCTACACAAAGCCATCCCTTGCCCACCTGCAGCAGGGAGTTTACCTGCATCCTGCCCCCAAAGCCTGTATCCTTGGCTCTCATTCCCTTGCCAGCTGCCTACGGACGACTCATTTCAATAGCAAACAGGACTAGGGCACTGCTTTGTGCCAGCAGAAGATTACTCTGCAGCTGAAGTGACACAATTTGCTGGAAGACAATGATCTGATAAAAACACCAGTGCCTCACGCGCATCGCTCTGGCTCTGCCGCCCAGCTCCAGAGCAGCCGGAGTGGCCGCCAGGAAATCTGAAGACAAAGGGCAAAGGGAAGGAGGCATGGGAAAGACAATGCCACCCTTGCTTTTATGGTGAGGCAACAGGTAGGCTGAGTCCCTGGGTTTTGTGGAAGCCAGTGGATACACATGTATGACAAATGAGTCCCAGCTCCCTTGAACTCACTTTCACATCATGTTGCTAACTCGCTTTTTGCCTCGTTAACCCTTAGGTGGGTACCCCCCAGTACATCATTTACCACTTTCACACACCCAAAGGCCACGAGAAAGGAAAAGTGAGGAAGATCGAAAAGGTTCTTCCTTCCCTATCTTGGCATCACTGACTCCACTCTCTTCCGCATCCAAAAAAACACACCTGCTACCAAGAAGGGTGTGTGTTTACCTCACCTCTGGAAGGTTGAGGACCATTCACAGCCTGCATTTTGAGGTGAGCCCTCACATTCTAGTGTATCCCAGTAGGTTAAGTTTCTTCATCCCAAGCTCAGCCATGATAAAATAGGAAGCCTGCAGGTGCTCAGGCTCCCAGCTGCAAGGCAGTCTGTAACACAAACCCATCCTTCCAAACTTGGCCCCAACCACCAGCAGAAAGACTCTCCCTTGCGTGAGAAAGGCTGGGTCACTACAGGCATCTCTTTGTAATAATTTAAGATAATTTAAGAGCTGTATTAGCTGGTTGTATCAACCCTGATACTGCAAAATCTCTTTACCATTTCTTATTTGAGTCTCATGGATAAGCAAGTTTTCTTCTGCCTTCTCCCTACCAAAAAAGAAAGAGAAGGAGTGATATAATAAGTACATAACTTCACATCACTGAAATGCAGCTATTTCTGAGGAGAAGGATAGGGAACACCGCAATTACTCAACACAGAACAAAACCATGGAAAGAACACTGCAGAACACACATTTGATATGTATTTTCACATATATATTTATCATAGCTTTGTAAAGTTTTTATAAGTGAAGGGTGCAGGCTAAAGTTTGGCAAGTACTGTGTTTCAGTTCTTATGGGAAGCATCCCAAAATCTATATGGACTCAAGTGGTAAGGATTTCTAGCTTCAAGCTACACAATGAAAGTACTCTTTATCAGGAGCAAATTCCCTAGCACTGAATGGTGGCACTGCATTTGAAGTGAGGTGGTTGGAAAAGTGATGCCCACTGTTTCACCAAACTTCCATCTCAGTCAGAATTTGCTTTGGAGAGTGATGAAAGCATCCACCAAGTCTGAGCTTGCTCCACTTCTGAGTTGCATTGAAATTATGGCTGCATAATATATACACACTAATGGTATATACACATGTGTTGGGGGAACCCCAGAAATACATTATACTTTCCTCTGGGAATGTATGTATTTTACATTTGTTGCAGGAAGAACTCTTCCATACCTCAGCAAATTTTCCTCCAGTAGTTTTTTCCGCTTTGGGGGTCGCCCTCGTCTCTTGCCTGTTTTCCCAGGAACATTTGGGGTGTTTGTCTGCCCCCCACATCCCCTGAAAAATGTCAAAACCACCATGAAATATCTGCTGAACAAGAGAACTGAGACTGGCAGGATGGAAGAAGGGCACGGAAATCGGAACAGCTGCTAGGAACCCACCCAAAGGAGGGATTAAATCAGAGCAGCAACAGGACGGGGAGGGGAGAGGAGGGATTCCCACTGGCTGGGAGCCTGCTCTGGGAGCCGCCGGCACGGCACAGAGCGGTGCGGGGCAGACAGGCAGGAATGCGGTGGGGCAGGCAGCATCGCTCCCACAGCAGGCTCTCCTGGTGCCACAAAGGCTGCAGGCCGCCTGCGACACAAAGCGCGGCACGGGGCAGCCCCCAGTCTGCTTGGCAACTCCGGTCCCGCCCGCGCTGCCCCTCTGCAGCCCCCCCGACACAACAGCAGTCAGGCGGAGCCCCCTCCAGCCGCGCTGCTGGGCCGTGCCCCCCTTGCCCCTGCACCCAGACACGGGGAGGGGGATGTGCATGGGCTGTTACCTGTCTGGAGCCAGCTCTCCGTTGGTTTTGCCCTGCACCGGGTCCTCCTTGTACATCCGCGTGCCGTAGAAGTACCAGTACAGGGCACCGCTGCTGTCCTCGCCCAGCGGCTCCACGCGGAGGCTGTCGGCGTCCAAGCCCTGTGCCCACCGGGAGCCCCCCGCCAGACGGTGACAAGTTGAAAAGCGGCCACATTGTCAAACAAAACATGATGACACCCCTCCGTAAACACCTCCCTCCCTCCCTTCTTCCCTCCCACCATGCCACAGCAGCAGTACAGCTGCTCCTCCCGGCCGAGCTGGGAAAATGTTACTCCAGGGGGAAGGCGACGTTCGCTCTCTGTCCAGGGAGGGATTTAGATTGGCATCTCTAATTTGAATGGCCTCTCTCGTTTTAACATTTCATCTCTGGTGCTCCTGACAGGGAAGGTCTAATTAGTGCTGGCGACAGTCACGCACAGCCCTGAGAAGCTCCCTCCCCCTCCCCTTTCCTACCCTCCCCCAGCTCCCCCAGTATACTTCATCCCCATCCTTTCATCTCACAGCATCCCCCAGCAAGGCAGCGGCCTCAGCTCTCACAGCCCTGCCATTACAATTAAAGCATCTCCAAATTCACTCTTTGCAGAAAGAGTAGCCAATGAAGCCCATTTACTAAGTGACTCCTGTGTTATGAATACATCCACACAGGACAAGGGCCCAGGTCCTGAGCAAGCCAGTGCAAGGCAGAGGAGGAGATGGGGAACTGCTGACCCACTGTGACCCCTTCTCGTCCCAGGAAGATTCTGATCTGGCCCAGCTCCTGTGGCCACACAGTTTCCCTCATCCCTGTTGCCCAAAGCACCTTGAGGAGGTCGAAGACATCATCTGCATCGAGGCGGTAGTCACAGAGGCGGTGCAGGATCTCCACCCGGGTGCGCAGGGGCAGCTCCTGGAAAGTGGACTCCCGCAAAGGGTTGGGTTTCCCTTCCTCCAGCTCCCAGCGGTAGTTGATGATGTCCTCCAGGTAGCTGTGAAACGTCTGGGATCTAACCAAGAAAGAAAAAGTCACACACACTTACTGTAGTCTGCCATGTCCAGAAACACCTGGTGCACCAGGCAACTCCAATAAGCACAACACAGAGACAGACGGCACCTGAAGGAAACCTGTCAGCTATGGTTGGGTGCAGCTCCGTCATTCACATTCCCAAAACACAGCAATCTCATTGCAACATCACATTGCAATGTTATACACAGACAGCTTTTTATACTCAGACTGTTATTTCTTTCTAAGCTAAAAGAATGAGCCAAACATGGTAGCAACTCATCCCCTTTCTATCCCAATGGGCAGTGCCTTGTGCTAGCACCAACAGGAACCCTCTACTAAAATAGGATGCAACAAAATTTATGAGTCTGGTCCCCTTTCAACTCTTCCCATTTGATGTGGAGACCATTTTCTTCAGATTTCCCTTTGCCCCTCACATTGCCAAGTCCTGCTCCCCTCTGCTTCTAAACAAGTTTTCCATGCCCTGGTTCAGTGCCTTGAGACTTTGCATTGCTGATCACTTCCTCCCCACTTCACTGCTGTATGCTTCCCATACTCCTGTTCCTCCATTGGTGGCTCTAGCAGGACATCAGCAGAGCCCACCTAACACACATGGCCTGGACCCTGCCACACAACAAAGTTCATCCCCAACATGAGTGCACCTCTCAAAAAGGAGTCAGTACAGAGGAGTTCCCCCTCTGTTGTCCCCCAGATGACCAAGCTGAACACTTGAGCTCTTCATAAACACTACTATTAAAATGGTCTTTCTCATTTCTGGGCTGGGTCACGTTAAGTCCTGCTTTCACTGCCAGCAGTTCACTATACAACCCAAGGAAGAAGATACTTCTTACCCGCATCTAGCACTGAGAGTAAATGTCCCCATCTGACACGTATAAGACCACTGATGGAGCTTAAGGCTAAAAGAACTCCTGTCTATATTTTAATGAGACGTAAGCTGTTATTCTGAATGCTCAAAATTTCAGGGGAGGGAATGAAAAGGGGCCATGTCCCTAAATATGAAACTTTCTGAAGATCTGTCCATATGACTTTGAGTCCTGCGAGTTGCCAGGCTCGCTCAGCCTGCTTGGGTTGTGTACCCTGAGCACAGCAAAAGGGGACCCCCCCATGCCCCAGCCATTCTTGCACACACGGGAAGTCCATATGCCAGCAAGAACACCACTGGGTACACATTCCCACCAGCTCTCAAAAAGGCAGCTCCACTTGATAGGTTTTTGGCACAAGCAGATTACTCTATATGATTAATGGAACGGCGCCAGCACTACAGAATTGCATTTCCCTGAGAAATTGCTAACTTCTACAAAAGCTATTATATTTTAACAAAGGGATAGAGGAGTGTGATCCAGCTGAAGCAAGATTGTTAAAAGTCAACAAGAAGTTAGCTATTAGACAAGGGTCCTCACACATTTGGTAAAGACTGGACTTCGTCACAAGGACCGTGACTGGACGGTGACTGCAAGAATGAAGGAACAGATGCCTCAAGCCATGTCCACCTGGCAGCATTTCCCTTCCTCCTTGAGTAGAGAGAAGTTGATGCTTCCACCCTGCAGATCACTCCTCACCAGCCTGCTTCTTTCTGACGTCAAATGCAAGCTGACCTCCCAGAGATACCTCCTCTCACCGCAAGACTGTTGCCAGCCCTCTGGCTGTATTTGACAACAGATGCTTGAATGTACCTGGATCTCATGCCCTCTGCAACCTGGAGTTTGCTCCTGTCTGCATGACACAAGCAAAGCATCACTGTTGTATACTGCCAAGTATTGTTGTTTCACCCCCACTAATATCAGCAATCAGACAAATGTAACTTGGAACAGTCGCCTACGCTGACAAAGTTCAGTCAGAAAGGGAGGACTGACATTTTATGAAATGCCTCAGAACTGCCTCAAGTAGTAATTTTAGGGTAAAACTACAGCAAATATCCCTTTTTAAAGTGAGATACTCAGTACACAGTACACCTACCTGAAATAGCTGTGCATTCCCACAATGTCTTTCTCAAATACCTCAAGACCTAACTTCTGGCAAGAACTTTGATTTGGGAAAGAGGGCAATAAGAGATTCCCTTTACAGTCTTTTTAAGAGTGCTGTTTGATCACACACCTTAAATGTCAGATATTTACAGAAGCCATTAGATTAAAACAAAAAAGAAAAAAAGAAGAAAGAAAGGCAGATTTGATGGTCTTCCAGAACAGAAATAGTGATGAGAACATCTTTTCCTGAAAGCAGGAAAGCATCGCTTGTATTTAGATGCTTAGTCCGGAAGTAGAAGGGAAATGACTGTAAACTCTCAGACAGCATTTGAGTTTCAGTCCCCCAAGTTCAGTTCTTCAACTCTGTCAGAGCTCAAGGCAGAAGATTATTTCATCCAATCTCATATAGAGGTTCTGACTATTTCCACTAAAATTGATTGAAAGAATCCTGAATAACTAGTGGATGAAAAGGATTGCCAGGAAGAAACCACAAAAGTAAAAGGGTTTTATCTGCTCCTATTTTTTTTCTACCCAAAAAAAAGCGGGAAGGCATGGATCAGACAGATACTTTTACCACTTGCATGAGTTCACTTATCTTGCTCTATCGTTTTGGCTGCTCTCAAAGAAAACTGATCCAGGAAGCCGTTTAATTCCAGAAGATCATTTGAAATCTTTGCCTATGTAACTCTCTTTCCCCTTAGGGATTGGCTCTGTTGATTTAACCAGTTTGGTTTTAGTTTGACTTTCACATAAGTGGCTAACACTAGAAATTTCCGCCATCCACCCGGTGTTCAATGCATTACAAGCTCTGTTCTTATGAGTACTTTTGAGTTCCTACCCCCATCAATTTTCAAAGACAGCTACTGTGCATTTGTCGCTTTGAATAAGGATAGAAATGAGAACCAGAGATGGGAAACAGATGTCTCAAGGCATTTCCAATCACTCTCAATCTTACCCAATTTATATTTTCCCTCTTAATGGGAACCGACCTCTTTTCTCCAGACAAATGTAGGGTGCTCGTCTTCACCCTGTCTGCCACACCTACAGTTACTTTCACTTATGCCATCTCTATTATATTTCCCTTTGAAAAAGTTTCTGAGACAGCTCCCTTGGTTTGGAGAAGAAAATCTGCAGGGAGCACACTAATCTATGAGAACCCTGCTCTTGGGGTTCGTCCCCGTGCAAAGCAGAAATGCCCAGGAATAACTGTTTAGAATTACCTGTAAAATTTAAACTCAAGAATCAGACAGACTGGATCCAGGAATGGAATGACCTAGATACAGTCAGCTAAATACCCTTTTTTCAAGCTCACTACTAGGACAGCAATACATTTGCAGATATGCCAAGTCCTAGAGAGTCTCTGCTGCAGCTGAGAACCTCCAAAAACCCTTCTGTAAGTGGGAAGAAGGCAGGAAGGAAATCACTGAGCTGAGGAGACAGATGTGTCTCTTCTCCAGAGGTTCTCAGTACCACTGAGACGTGTAAAAACACTTGACCAGTGGAGGCAGTGTCAGGTCAGTCATGTCCTTTTCTCTACAAACTGAAGCATTCCCAAGGAGGTTGAACTGGTACACGGACACATTCTGTCTCAGCGCATGCATCCAGAGGAAAACCAACCCTCTTCTGAAAGTAAATTGGGAGTCCTAGAAACAATTTACAAACAAAGTGTGAGACCACGGACCACGACTCTCACCACATCTCAACCACTTCCTGATGCACAGCACAAGCAGCTTCCATACAGCTCATTAGCCAAGGAAAAGTCTTACAGAAATCAACTATAAGAGATCAGAAAAGGTACCTCAAGGGACCCTCCAACTGTACAACTTCATCCTTCTAACCCCTTTCTCCCATGCCAACCTGACTAGCACCATTACTATTTCACAAAACTGAGATAAAAGCTTCCCTCACTTGTCAAAACATCCCGTACTCTGCAGTTGCCCCCAGTGTGCAAAGCAATTTGGATAGCTGCAGTGGGGCAGTGGTGGAATGGTACATGCATATCTATGTGGTACATCCCACATGGATGCAGATGATTTTTCGAGAGCCCAGTGCAATTCTTATTCTTATCCCTGGCTACGCTCTGAAACCACAGGGTTGTTGTCAGAGGTCCCTATCTTTTTTTGCAAAGATTAGAAAGGAGGTCAAAGCTGAATTGCAACTGTGGTTGAAAGTTTTAATCATATGTTGCATACACAAAAGGAAATCTGGGGCACAGGGAAGGACACGACCTAGCACGTCCGTGTCAAAGGGGAGGAACAGTGTCAGACAATCCACAAGAGTACCACTGAGGCTGCAGCTCAAGTTGCCTGTGATCTTTAGCAGCAGCTGCAAAAAATTCAGGGCATAAAGAAGATGGAGCAAGTTGAGGGAGGGGCTCCTCTCCACCATGGGTATCAGCGCCCAGAACAGCCAGAGAAATGATACACCCCTGACAGCTCAGCGCCGCAGCCCGGCCATCTGCTGCCCGGCTGCCTCCCAAAGAGGGAGGTTTCTCTGTGCTCCAGGAGAGGGGAGCTGAGGACTCCTCCCCCCGCCTGGAGATCCCAGTGTTTTCCCCTGCTCAAAGGAGAGGCACCCTTCCCATCGCCCGGGATTTTAATGTGTGGGGTCATGCTCTGCTGTCAGAAAAAGAAGCTTGGCCACTGTGCTCGTCACCGTGCCTGGCTTCCTAGAGGGGCTCCTTGGGAGACCTCGGAAAGAGAGGGTGAGAATTTCACAGAGGTGACAGGATATATGGAAAAATTTGGTTGGAGCTTCTGGTGTGCACACTTGGCAGGGAACAGCTGCACCTAGAGACCCCAGCCCCACAGGGACCCTCTAGGAGCAAACTCAATGTGAAATTCCCTCTGAGCAAATTGGGGCTGGAATTATGTGTACAGACACACATGCTTATTTTTTTTATCCTCATGCCCAAAGGAAGTGGAATCACTTGTGCTTTTAGTTTTAAAGACTCCAAAGTAAATCAAATCTTGGCTGGAGAACTGTAAACAAAATCAAGCCAAACAAACAAAAGCTAAACCAAACACTGATTCAGTAAGAGAGTCCCTGTGTCAATCTGCGCTTCCCGCAGGCAGCATGCCATGGCCCAAGTGTGGAATTACTGTCACAGCACATTGCCCTATCTGGTCTACTGCTGCCAATTTTTTTACAAGCCCTCCTCCCCCACACATCTCTAAAAAAAACCTCTAAAACCCACCCTTCACAAAATCTTCGGTCCTGTGGGAGTAAATATTGGATTAAAGGAAACATTAGGGTAAGGAGTTGAAATATCGGAGACAAAAATTTACCAACGACGCTTGGACACTCTGGCACACACAAATAAACCTTTTGAAAGTTTAGATGCCAAATAATTGCCTGGACCCACTGGCTAGAATATCTATCATGTTGACAGTGTTTTAAGTCTCTTGTTTCATTTAATTTACGAAATGCAATGGAAGAGTAAATACTGGCATGCTCTTGAGCTAAACTGCTGGGAAAAAGGCATGCCTGACCTGCATCTAATCCCAGACAGTATATTGTTCTTGAGATTAAAACCAAGAACCCTGACAAAACCAGAGGATGGCAGAGAGCAGGAACAACAATAGACCTCTTCCAACTCCTGCCCAAGAGTTGTATGTGGGAGGAACATAGAAACAAGACTGGGAGAGCTCAGCCTGTCTACCAAAGACCATTTGAACATAAATGTAATTACTCTTGCAGTTCCTATTACAGAGTTAGCCAGTAAGGGAAATAATAGAGGTGATACTTCTGTCTGGAAAAAGCTTTAAAAGCTGAAAAACACTTAGATACATTCAGCCACCCAGCACAAGTGTTGCTTTTAGGAGGTTCTCAGTACTAAATGAAAACAGACTTCTTGGGCATCTAATTCACAGCACACAAGAGAACTGGGTTTTCCTCTGTGATCTCTCTAGTTAAAGGAAACAATAACAAAAATCTAGATCTTATCAGAACAGACGTTTTATAATGGAATTAATTTTATGGACTGAAGATATTTCACCTTATGGGCTGGCACCTTTTAAGTTCTGAATTGGCAAAAAGGCACCAGCTTGGTGTTGGGAGTCACTCAGGTGTTAATGAGAGCATTAACTGACAGATGGCATTCAAGATATTTCTCACCTCTCCAATGAAGACAGCTTCTTTGCTACAGCAGAGATCAGGAAAGCTTAATTCTTAACAAGCATACAATGCTTTGGCACAAAGGCAAGCCCTCTGGAAGGTAATGGGAAGGATTCAGGGTTTGCTGGGATGACCTCAGTCAAACATCATTAACAGGGTCAGGAGAAGCAAAGCCTATTTCAGAAGGAAAAAAATAATGTAAGGGCCCCCATGATCAATCTATCCTGGCTTGTCAGAAAGAGAAAGCTTAGGCTGACCTTAGAAGCAATATGAGTTACTACTACCAGCCTGACCTTGAGCTCTCATGTAACAATGGAGACCTTTTTTTTACTGTATTAATGAGCTTTCTTATCTGAGGTGGGGGAGGAAGCTTTATGGACCAGCTTGTACTTCACCTTCAATTTACCCTGCTGAGAAACTAAGTCAAGTATGATGCAGGGGGAAAAACATACTGCCCCATCCTTCAGGAGGAGAACAGGGTTGGAGAGGTATCCTTCCAAGCCCCGAGTGTGCAGCTGGCTCAGAAGGAATGTGAGCCAACAGGAAGTACATATTCCTCAGACCACGGGCCAGCTTGTCATCAGGGTGACAAGAGGCTCAAGGGCAACGAGCACCCTGAAGGATCTTTCCACAAAACACTTCATTGCAGCACAGCAAAATGACCAAGAAGCTGGAGATCCAGGAATCATGACCTTAGGCTTTAACAGTCACATTCTGCAGAGCCACTAGTTGCACCACTGATGGGGACAGGCTTCAAAAATTCCAGCCAAGGACAGTCTAGAGGGAGCAGTAACTCCACACCACACTTGTGACAGACCTCAGCAAGGTCCAACCCTGGCAGAGCTCTTGTGATGAAGGAAATAAACACCCAGGTACATCCTGCTTTTCAGTGCTTGTTTTGAGTCATGCCTGGAGAAAACCTGCTGGCCTACCAGTGGCTGTGAACAAAGGGAGGACAGCTGACATTAATGGACCCTGAATGAGATGACAAAGTGGGGGGAAAAAAAATTAAAATTACACTGATCAGAACACCAGAGTGAAGTTCCTCCTTCCAGAGCTATAAAGACAGCAGAGATTCTTGGAGCACAAGACCATCACAAGGCATGCACAGATCTGCCTTTTGTCCTCCATGGCAAGCCAGAACTAGTTTTTTGAATGCAAACATTGCTCAAACCTTGGTAATTCTGTGGCTTACTGTGTGGCCATCAGGAGGACTGGCAGTCAAGGGGAAGAGAAAGACATCTGAAGAGTAAAGCAGGTGGATGGCACTGGACATTTGTCTTCACTATTGCTGGACATGGGAAGACAATCTTTCTACATTAGAACCATTGTTTTGTTTCAAAACAGAAGGACAAAAGATTACCTAGTTAGCAAATGTTAAGTAGCAGCAGCTCTTCCCTAAAATAGTCTGGCCTAGCTCCTGGATTTGGCAGTCTGAAACACGAGCAATTGGAGGTTTCCACATCCATGAAAGATACACCCATGTCTTCCACAAAAGTAAAAGACAGCAGAGTAATTTCAGCACCCTAGCAATTCCTGTTCTCTGCTTCTCATTTGTTCATCCCACAACTCACCTCCAGAACTCAAATGTGGCAGAGACCAGAGACCACCCCAAGAATACGCTGAAGTGATGCTTAGAGAAGACATCAGGATTCTGGACCTTTCCTCCAACATGGTACACCAAGTTAGGCCAGGAGGTTCACCATCAGAAGGGCTGCACAATCCTGCTAAAGAAACCTAATTTACACAGTTGGATGCTGCAGACTGCCTACCTGAACTCTGAAAGTGTTCATCTTTAGGAGAAAGGAAAAATTCATCTAAGAAAACCCATGGCTGTCAGCAGCTAAGAACACTCCTACTCCTTGTCCTCCTCCATCTTACCCAAAGTGATCTTCCATGCAATAAAACCTGGGGAAGCTGGAAGGGGAGCTGGCAGACGTGCTGTATCCCACAGAGAAGCAGAATAGGAACAGCTATGGAGCGAGGCAGTGTCTCTGGGGAGGCAGGGAGAATGGAGAGCTGATGTGGGCTGTCTGGTCCAATAAGGCATCACACCACAGGAGCATGTGTTGGCTTGACAGAAGCAAGTGCAGCCACTTAACCTGGGTATGACAGCTGAAGTGGGAGTGTTGCTTTGCCACCCCCAAAAAAGGGGAGTATGAAGGAAGAGAAGGGAAGGCACAAGGCCACCACAGCTGCCCACCCTTCAGGAACATTTCAGGTCTGCTTGTCCAGATTTCTCACCCCAGTCACAACCTGAGCAACCATGGAAGTTTCTGGCTTGGGCTCCTTAGCATTACTAGATCACACTCAGCAAGTCTTGAACTAGATGGAGATGCCCTTTTACCTCCCCTGAGCTGGTATGTGCTGCCTTCCACCCCTTTTCCCTCACACAAAGGACAGGAGGCAGCAAGTCCACTCCTCCTAAGGAGGACCTGAAGTCATCTCACACACCAGTGTGGCAAAAGGGCATGCTCTGATCTTCCCCAGCTGCCTATGGCCCATGCTTCTCCAGTGATTTAGTTCTTATCTAGCAACAACCCTACGAATGACACAGCTGCTGGGGGTGCCTTGTTTGTTATTTTGCTGAGAAAAGGCAGAAGAGCAGCATAGATATCAGCACAGATACAGCACCGTCCTGCATTGGTCGCTCCTGGAAAGGCTCTTTCCTTAGGCTGGCAAATGCCGGGGACAGGCAGGAGTGCTGAGATAAGTGTCTATTTGATCTTTTTTCCCCCATTCAGCCTGGATTTTTCACTGCTTTATGTTCACAAAACGCCAAGGCAGCTAATCAGTGCTCTGTGACCCCTGTTAATTGGGCTGTGTGAGAGAAAGGCAGCATTGGCAGGAGAAATCACACATACCTGTTACTTTGAACTGTCCTGTCATATTCCGTCTCCCTGCTTGCAGGAGCTCCAAGCACCCTTCTGTGAGCCAGGCCTGCTCTATTTCTATCACCATCCCCAGGATCAGCAGGAGGAGTCACAAGTGTTTCGTGCTGTGGCCCTGCCTCTAACACCTCAAAGTACAGGGAGGCAACAAAGAGGCATATTGTTGTTTCTCCTTCCGTGTGAGAAGGTGAAAGTAATTTTAGGTGATGGAAACACAACCTGAAGGCACTGATGGCCCTTCTTTCACCTGTGCCCAGCTGCTCCTCACTGCCCTTATCTGCCTTGCTGTTTTCTCCCTCACTCTCCCCACCACAACACGAGGAAGGAGGGAGCAGATGCCCAGCATCCACCTCTCCATCCCAAGAGACCAGCAGTCTATATGGCCAAGTGAGCCAGGGAAAGAAAGCGATTGGTGTGAAGATGTGAAACATTGGAGGAAAAAGGGGTTGGATTTGCCAAGCCTGGTGGATTATGCAGTTCTTGGAGGATGAGGAAGACACATATGGTTAACTAGATGCATGCTGGGTGTAGGGGCCTGCATATGATTTTTAGGTAGGAGCAAGGGCTGCTTGTGTGTTGTTGTTGCTTGATTAAGGAAAGGAAGAAATAGGAATATGAGTATCAATGAAAACAGAGCAGCCAGAAACATCCCAAGCAACAGCTGAAGGTATGTGGTACCACAAGAAAAGAAAATTCTGGGAGCAAAGGGCATAAGCAGGAGCATGCATACACTGGCCAGACAGATTCAGGGAATATTAATGGGATTAAATTAAAACTTAAATTGTGATGACTACCTATTTGTCTTTCAATGCTAGCTCAAGCCCTCCTTCAGACTCAGTGAGTGTCTGCAAAGTCTCCATCGAGAGATGTCTTGTGCTCTCAATACATACAGGATTTTGGACAGAGAAGCAGGAATTCCATCCCCCACAACTGATGCTGCAATTGGAGTGAAAACTGATAATGACAAATCAATGAGTTGGATAACTGGATTAAAATGGGAAAAATCATTCTGCTAAAAGATTCTGAAATATTACTGTGTTGAGCAAAAAGTATTGCTATATATATATATTTGTGAAAACATGAATTAATGTAGCATTAGAAGAACAGAAAGGATTATTTACCTTGAATGAATAGAAAGAATAGACAATTTGAGACAGTCTTAAAAATTGTCTTGTCCCTTAATTTCATCTGCATAAATACAATAAATTAAGAGTGATGATGCTATTTTCTAAGGCCACTGTTGTTTTCGATTCAGGGTGACCACGTTCACACCAGAGGTGTGTTTAAACACACCCACCCAGCTTTGCTAACACACTAACTCCACAGATACTCTGTACTTCACAGTTTATTCAGTTTTACCTTTAGGGTGCTACCCTGAAACCATTAATCAAAAGGTGCAGGAACAAATCAGTTGCATTCAATGTGATATACAGCCTATGAAAGCAGCAAGGGTAGCTTTAAACTTCAAGAGGAAACCAGCTCTGTAATCAGTCACTGACAAGCATTTTCTTACCAACCATCATGTTGAAACTTGCACTACAGCTCCAGCACAGAGGAAGACTTGAAAATAGAGACCTCAGTTCCTTGAGATATGATTGAAATTGTAAAATATTGTGCATCTGGAAATATATAGGAACTTCCAGAAAACTGCTGGTGAGACGGTTGGTCAGACATCCTGCCTGTCTGAATGGGAAGAAAACTCCAGTGTCTGTCACGAAATAAGAGGTTTCTGCTTCTTTAGTGGGGTTGCACTAACCATTCAGCAGCCAAAGAGGAGACAAGTTGAGCATCCCCAGAAGGGTCAGTTACTCTTTTCCTGCCTTGAGGAATCAATGTGTTGAGCCAAGGAGCCTTAGAAAGAGGCAGTATCAGTTTCTAAAGCTTTACCCAGCAAGGGAGGCACAGCAGGTACTAGAACAGGGTGGTTCCAGTCCTGATGCCCTTACCTTTTATATCTGAGGTGCAAAGGACCAAGGCAAAGAGTTATCTCACATCATCACCTATGATAAATTAACAATAGAACTGAAAATGCCTATCACACCTAAAAAACTTTACTGTCAAGCTGTCACATGATTCTCCAGGAACACACAAGGGAGATGTCTAAGTGCAGGCCTTCTCTTGCCATGCGAAGACATTGATCTTGGCTGGGAAAGGCCAGGAAAAATGGCTTTCATTAAGCAATGAATTCCCTGGCATACTAGTGAATAGGCTTGGAGAGCTGAGGAGAGCTGGAGCCCAGCACTTCCCTTTTCAACAAGATCTATCACTGCAGCTAGCCTGGGAATATGACTTTTTCCCTTAGAGCATGTTCAGAAGAAGAGACAAGAATCTCCTGAAACCCTGAAGTGCAGAGAACTCTGTCATGTTCAAAATCAGAAAGTGAGTGACAGAGACCAGTGGCCAAGGCAGAATGGCAGGAGGAAGAAGCGAGGTCCTGAGTTTCAGAGCCAACTCCAGGCTGTGTACTAAAGGCACAGGATGAACACTGGTATTAAAGGATGGGAAGATAACAGCAAAGAGATGTTTCCTTGGTAGGTTCTGATGTTGGTGGTATTGGTGCACAAGACAGAAGTGCAGAGTAAGACTGAAGGAAGAATGCACTGACCTGCAGAGCACAGCTGGTCCCCTGGTGAAGCTTAAGGTCACACCAAGAGAAGATTAAGCCACGCTGATGCCAAACTGGAGACTTTACAGGCACATCAGCAGGTTGGATGATACCAACAGACTTAATGGTATCAGTAAATTATGACACTTTTTTGATGCAACAGAAAAACAAAGAAGCTGGGTTCTCCACAGAGTAGCACAGTAAATCCAAGACACAGCAGTTCCTAGGGTCAGTTTTAGAGCTCAAAAAGCAATTCCTGGGCCTGAACACAAAGCCATCTGACCTGGACATTTCTGCAAACAACTTAACAAAGCAAGATATGTTTCTCCCCAACAGATAGACAGGAAGCCAGATTTTTGTCAGTCTTGTAAAGAAAGCCAAAGGCAGGAGTGTCCCTTGGCAGCATGATATGCTGAATCTGAAAGGCCCTGGTCAGCAAGTGGATGTCCTCCAGTCCCCACATGGATCGATGCCTCCCAGCACCCCTCAGGAATTCGGAGTGCTGCATTCTTTTCCCATTTCTTCCCCAAGGCTTATCAGACACTGAGGATGGGAATCGCTCATAGGCATAACGATCACACAGCCAGGATGGCGTTTGAAGCCCGGGGGCTTCTGCATTGCTTCTGTGTCAAGTACCTTCTGCTTTGAATAACAAAAGGCAATCTCTTGAAAGATCAAAACAGAAAACAAAAAGAACCAGTGTTTGAACTATTAACTAACCCAAGAACTAGCTACAGGTTGTTTGATAGAAAAAAAAAAATAAAAAGGAGAGAGTGCTCAAAAAGGAATGAACAAGTTCCTTTGGGGAAGATGACTGGGGGGGATTTGGGTAACACTGGTGAGGGGTGAGATGCAGGCTGCCGGCTTCTGCTTTGAGGGGTTCTGCTGAGGGAGACTTTGGTTCCTGCAGGATGGGTACACAGCCAGCACATACTGATCTGACCTGGAAGAGTCCAGGGAGTGATGCCCATGGCCACATAGACAAATGAAGTGTGAGAATGGCTGCTGCACTCCCCTGTCTTGCCACACGCTGCCTCGTGTGCATACTTTTGACTTTTAAAGCATGGATTTTTTCACCCTGGGTTAGTGTCCTGTTCTGTGTGACCTCGACAACCAACCACACAGGGTATGCCCCAAAAAGAAGCCACTCTGGACATGATGAAATGAAGATCAAGCCATAATAGTCTCTGTCTCAGGAGGGATGAACACAGTCTTCTGGACGGTCCAGAATAAAGGAATTTACCTACAGCCCACATTTCACCTTGTGATTAAACAGCAAGGGCTTTGGTTTTTCTGCAATGACAATTCACTTCTCCCATCAATGACCTTCACCTGCATCTAGCCAGGCTTCAATATGTACTTGCCAATTTTAATCCACACACTTCTTTCTTTCTGCTACTGTTATTTGATTCTTTTTGAGGAGAAGCAGATCAACCCTTGGGAGCTGGAGCTGATTAACTTACAAAAGACCCAAATACATCTCCTATATTCTGAAGGAGCAAATAGGAAAGGGGCTTACCGTGCTCCACATTCAGACTGGAAGAGGATCATTACTTACTATTCATTCCTGGATCCTTGAAGAACAAGTGAAGCCAGCTTAATGCTGCATTGTTCATTCCTAGTGCCCATCAACAGAAAGCATGCTCCCAATTCATTGCCACAAGGAAAGACAACAGTATTGCTGTGCCATAAGCACTTCTGATTGTTTGGGGGCTGCAGAGAGGACCTTAGGGTATTACAGTGATGATGAGCACCGTGGGGAAGAAGCTGGAGTTATTGTCTTGATGATGATGGGGAAATAGGACACACGTGTGTATTACAGCACAAATCCATATGAAACAAGCCCTTACGTGCCTCACTGCTCATGGAAAAATAGACTTAACACAGAAAAGAGTCCCCTGTGAGGCACAAAATATCTAGCATGGGATTGACTTGAAGCAAATAAGCTCAGCAAATTCATTTTTTAGAACCAGTCCCACACATTATAAGTTTCTGGAGACTACAGATAAACCCAAGTTTTTACAGATAAATAGGTCCTAAAGAAGTCCCTTTTGGGATTTATTTCAGAACAGGTCTTTCATCTTCTTTTCTCTAAAGTTTAAACCACTACATTGATTGAGGCAGAAAGAAACTGAGGAAGGCTGGAAGGTAAAATGGGAGAAAAAGTAAAAGCATAGGTGACTTAGAACGGACTGACATGGCACACCACATTATCATAGTGGCCTAGCTGCTGGCCAGCAGCCATCCCAGCTGTTCGTCAAACCCACTGAGGCTAAAAGGCTCCCAAAAATAACTTCAGAATTTCTCCAATATTTACCCTTGGACTAAACATTGGTTTCTGAACATGGATGAGGTGCTGGGAAGTGGCCTGCAAAACCAACTGTGCTGGAGCAAAATCATGCACCAATGTTTTGGAGCATCAGTGCAAGTCTCAAAAGTGAGGGCAAAGGTTTCACATCGGGTGAACTTCCACACCCCATCTGTCTCTCTCCACAACTCTTTGACTTCTTCCTTGAAAGGAGAAGATATTTTCACTTGCCTTCTCAGTTTCTTTTTTCATCATTGCTTTCTTCCTCCTCTCCAGAGTACTTGGTTTGCAACATCAAGAACTTATAAATACAGCTGTCCCTTTCATATTTCATGTTCTGACATTGGCATGATGACATCACTGCTGTCTCCAAGACCCTTTGCTGCCTGTTCTCTACTCCTCCTTTGAAGTTTAGCCACCTATTCCTCCCTGTCAATGTTTTGCATAACTCCCTCTTCCCAGCAATCCAATCTGTTTGTCTCTCATCCATCTGCCCTGACAATAACAGCACAGCTTTTCCTTTTTCTTCCACCGTTTTCAGTCCTTATTCTCCACCACATCTATGGAATAGCACTTCCAGAACATGCTACCAACTTTTCTTCAAATTCTTCTTTAAAGATTCATTTTATCCATCTGAGAATCAAAGACATTTACCTAGCTTTAGTTATATTTCAACTCTATAATTTTATTCCACTGTGCTTCTCATTAATCTCTGAATGACCGTGTTATTTTACTGCTGTAATCTCATCCTTCCTTTCCCAACACCTGCCAGCTGCTTCATTTTCACTTTTTACCCTTTAAAAAGCTCACCTTGCATGGCTTGGCTATTATTATAATAAATATTAAAATTAGATTCAAGATGAGCAAAGCAGCCTCTTCATCTCCCTTGCCCCCTCACAGTATCTCCTGTGCCAATGATACTGGGTTGATTCCAGAGGCCATCCACCAATATCCATGATGTATGCAAGGCAGCACTTGTTAAAAGTCAGACTGTAAATAAGGCTGATCTTGTTGATATTCACTTGGCATTCATGAATATGATTCTGAGTTAGTGAGGTGCTTTGTGGCTGGGCCATGGAAGCAGTTGTTATAACCAAGGTCACTGGCACCACTGCAAGAGTCGGCTGTTAAAACCCTTTCCAAAGGCGGCGGGCACCAGGTCTGCTGTGACTGCACTTAGGCTGGTTGCCCCAGAGGGCATGGCATGGACTGAAGTGGTGAATTCATTCAGATCAGTCGCAGTACCTTGGCTTAGCTATTCCCACAGCCTAGTTCACCACAGTATCCATGAGACTGAAATCTCGGCACTGGTTTGCCAGCTCTTCCTGCCGACCTGCCACTTTATCCCCTAGACCAGACTGACAAACAGCAGTTCTGGAAGGACACAGCTCATGTAGGCACATGCAGAAGGGTGATTTCAAGATGTTAAGCATTTTACTGAGGTCTCTTTTACCAAAATATGAGACCCGGGGTAACCCCCAAAGTACCTGTAAGGACACAGGCCACATGGAATAAAGGACAAGGATGGACAAAAGTGACACAGCAGAAGGAAAAAGCAAAATACCCAGAGCTCTTAAACAGAGCAGTCAGAAACAGGTATTGTGCCTCAGTGGGTTAGAAGGTTTCAGATTATCTCTCTCTTTCTGATGAAAGCTCAAATAAGTGATTACAGAATGAGTGTTACAAAATACAGAGAACAGACACAGTATTCTTGACTGGCAACTCAACAAGTAGGAAATACAGCTCTTCAGATGTCATACTGGGAGTGTTTCTCAATGCCACCACTAAGGATAGGAAACAAATAATTAAGACAATTGTGGGGAAGGGAAGAGAAGTTAAAGAATATCCTCTTATTATCCCTATTGGAACAAACCAGGTGCAAACTACAAGCCAAAGACTCCAAGGATAGTTTAAGGATCCCAAAAGAGCTTAAGGTGGGTGCAAAACCAATGATTCGCTTGGGAAGAAAAAAAATCCAGTGCATTAGGGAAGAAATAACACGAAAAAAACAATTGAGGTTCCTAAGGAAGCAAATCCCCTCTGGTGCCACAGAAGTCAATTAGAGAGTTTTCAGCTACAGTGATGGACCCATCTCCTGAGGTGTAAAAACAGAAAAGAATCTCATGGGGCATAGGAAAAAAAACCCCAGGAGATATTGTTTTTCTTACTTCTCACATTCTGGCGTTTGTGTATTTTGAAAAAATAAAACATAAGCAGCTAAGAGGCTTTTTGAGACAAAATGCCTCCCAATAAGAAATATGATAAAGTTACTGAAACCTTTCATGCCATCACATTAGAAAAATAGCAAAAGTGCAATAACAGAACATTGAAGAATGAGTTTCACCCAAAGAATAGCTGAACAGCAGGAGCTTTTCTTGAATATTTTAGTTGAGTGTACACATCCATGTCACACCATCACTTCTTACTTAAAAACAGCTGCAGAAGGCTCCTGCTGTGGCTGCTGCCGTTAGCTGAAGCTCTGATCTTCCTGTCTTCATACAAGTCATCAAGTCACATTTCCTGCTGGAATTAAAGTGGCAGCCCCTAGGGACTATGCAGCTACCCAGTTTATATCAGAGAGAATCTGAAGCAAGCACCAGGATTTTTTCAAACTGCTTAATTTTTATTTTTTTTTTGTAACTCTCAAATTCTAATAAGAGTTTTCTCCCTTTCTACTTTCCAGGCACTTGCCTTTTGAAGCAAGTAAAAGAAAACATAGACATTTTAAGACCTGTGCAAAAAAGCTGGGAGCAGGAAAAACCTGTGGGCAATCTCACTGACATCAAACCAAACCATGCCTTAGATACCTACAGCACCCATAGTAGTTACATACAGATGGTACAGATGGTATGTGGATACTATGAGGGGTATTTATAAAACAACAAAAGCTGCAGATCATGACACACAAGTATTTTGGCTCAGAGTAAAAAGAGGATAGCAATGGGGAAACAGTCCGGGCCAAGTGCTTAAAGCACCCCTTGCCAGGCAAGGACAGCTAAAGGACAGGGTCATTGCTAAAGATGCAGAAATGCAGGCAACTGGTTTTTGTTCTGTACTTCTTCAGTACTTAACACAGCAAGAGCCAGGTCAATGGAGTGTTCCTAACAGCTATGATAGGTTATGATAAATAAGAGTTTGGAGAATATCACGTAGCATCCCATTAAGTAGCCTCTGTAGTTAAACACAGATATCCATAAGTCTAAGAAAGTCTTACATTACCAGACATTCAACACTCCTTAGCCATCAAGCAGGGTAAAAAGCAGTCTCTCTTGTATGTGATTCTTTTTTTTTAAAAAACAAAGTCTGTCATAAATAATATCAAAACCAAGGCAAAGTTGCTCTACTTCAAAACCAAGGATCGTAGAACCATACAAAAGTATTAATCTTTTTTTTTTCCCAAAGAATGAAAAGCAAATCAAACTAGAGCATGTTAAATTGAGCATTAGAAGGGCTCTCAGCCACTTCCAAAATTACTTGAGAGCACATTATAATTAGCAAAGGTATGTGACAGTTTTATACCCCTTTATGATGCATGATTAAAGCCAGGCAGCCCAGCTCTGCCGCAAGTTCTGTGTGCCGTCAAAACAGATGTGACAAGAACTGCAAGCTGCTCCCAGGCAGACTGTGAGAAAGCATAGGCAGATAACATTTTGGCCATCTAAGATATAAAACCCGATACAAAACTAATTAAACCTCAAAACCCCTCAGAGAGGTAGGCAAACCAAGGTTTGATGAAGTATCCTGTGCTTGAGCTGCAGTGCCCCAGCCTGAGAACAAGCAGGAGAACAAGCTCCTGCCTTTCTCTCTGAGGTGCAACAGGGAATAAAAGTTTACAGCCTTGATATTAACAGCTCACAGCCTCAGCACGAGGATGCAGGGCACAAATGACTGGGGAGATGCTGCAGTAACACCACCAGGACGATCTGTGACACTGCTGATTTTTCCCACTCAAGACAGATACCTCTCATCTGTCTGCAACAGAGAAGTATGGAGTCCTGAGCCATTGTGAAAAGCCAAGTCTAAACTCCACACAAATTCTGCCTCTTACATTTGCATGTCTTTGTCTGCTGAGCACTCAAAAAATCAATTAGAGGTTCAGCTCCTTACCACCAACTGGGGAAAAACAAGGTACAGAAGTGAAGCTGTGCATCAGCCAAGACCTATGCCTCTTGAACTGGGGTTAGAGGGAAAAAAGCTGTTGGAAGAAAACATGTAAGGAATTTTAGGCTTTTGGATTAATATTTCACAGTTGGTTTTAAGTGTGAAACAATGCGGCAAGTTTGTTTCTGAGAAGTGTATCCAAACCATCATGTTTATTCTTATTTACCAACAGATTTTCATATTTAGACTATATCTTAATGCTTCTTTCTTCATGACATCCCTCTGCATACAGCACCTTTCCCTCTGTTTCCAGGCAGCCTCCCCCACTGCTTCCTCTGCAGTGCTTCAGAGCTCACCTCTAATATCCCAGCAGCTTCAGGCAGTTTTCCTGATATATTCCTTAAGCCATTCCCACTGCACTGCTCCTGCTGTGCTCTCTTCCCCATCTCCTCTGCAGAAATTTCTTTCCTCATTATCCTTATGCCCACGAGGTAATCCCCTTCTACAGGAGGTGCTGCAGAAATGGTGCAGCTGGTTTCTCCTTCAGGCACCTCACGCTTTCTCCAGCACAACTGTTTGAGTGAGGTGTAAGTTCTCACAACTTCACTATGTGGCTTCACCCTCCTGCATTTCCCAGGGCACCTCTGGTGTATGGATGGACACACAGCTGCCTGTGGAACCTGACCAGGCTGCACAGAGCCAGCGTTGGGTTACCAGCTCTTCCCTCTGTGACAGCATCACCTCCTTGCAGATTTTGCGTCTCAAAGAGACCCAAAGCTGTACTTACACAGGCACAAGTCTGGACCTACATGCAATGCTGAACAACTACACACTGTTCAGCTGCCATGTACATGTCTGACCTTCCACAGACAGACAACTTGCCAGTGCCCAGCGACTCACCCACGACTCATCTTGGAATTTTCTTAGTTGAAAGAGTTGCAAACGGGTAGGCAATCATACAGTGCAATCACTAAGTGGACACTCTGAGACCTAGAGAGTTTTGGAGAACCTCACAATGTGGAATTTATGAATTTTATCAAAGACAAATCTGCTGCTGCTGCTACAGCAGTGAGCTGGCTCAGGTAGGCAAAACACTTAAGGTTCAGGTAGGCAAAACAGTGCTTTCTGATGGGTTTGGTATGAAGAAATAAGCTTGCTGTATGTTTCCAAGCAGATATATATTGCTCTGTGGCTGTTTTGATGAAGAAGATACACGACTGCAGTCCCTTTAGAACCAAGCTTCTCGTCACATCAGTTTCATTTGGAGACAGTAAATGCAGAGCAGCTGCCTGGTTCAGGTCCTGATACTCATTGATGCTGAATGTCTGCCCAGCAATGCAAGAGAAATTAATTAAGTGGCACATATATATATATATAAACCATATAAATTTGAATTCAATCAGTTAATTAGAAATAGAGCTTTCAATGCAAGTGCCTATGGCTACGCCTATGCACCAGCCTAAACCTCTCCACAACAGGGGGATCTTAGGGAGCAGGATTGCTTCCAAGCAACTGCATGTGTTGCCAAGCTGTCTTTGTCCCCACAATTATGCTCTGCTATTAACATGATTCACAAAAGAACAAATAAAACATACTGAAACAAGCCTTTGCTATCACTGGAAGCACATTTTGCTGTGCGAGTGGTAGTCCTCTAAAGAATGATGTTCTGCAGATGTCTCTGTTTGGGAGGCTGCTTTAGTGGACACTAAAAAAGTGTCTCTGGATGTCAAAACTTCAAGAGAACATGTCAAATCACTTTCTAACATCCTGCAGCTGAAGCCATTCCAATACTCCTCTTATTTCTAAGAAAATAATCACAATTGCCCCAATGTAAAGCAATTGAACCTTTCACGCAAGTGAGGTGGCTGCAGAGCAGCACGTTTTATGCTATGCAATACATATAAATGTTGAAAACATATGTGATGGTTTCATATCACTAATTTGAGTGTGCAGAGCCTAACAGCAGATGTGAATGTTCATTGTGTGCACCAGTGCTACAGCAGGGCATCAAACACAGTTTTGCACAGCATCTGAACAAAGGAGTTTGCTTAACAGGTCTGTACAATTAAAAGCCTACAACTCAACCCAAGAGAACTGGAATTCCCTTCCACTCGGTGAAGCATCTGGCCTGATTGCTGGTGGCTGCTGATCACTGCTATGTCATCACTCTGAAGCCGTGAAACATCCCCGCCACCGTGTTAATTAGCTCCCCTTGCAAAGTGCTTAAGCCATAGAGCGAGGTTACTCACGTGATGTCTCTGCGCTGATAGCAACCTTGAAGAAGGCAAGCGATCAGGTCGCTGATAAACTCCACATCATCCCTGTGAAGAGCAGCTTCCAGTTCCTAATGAACAGAAAGGAGAGAAGAAAAAAAAATCCAACCATTAAAATAATTCTTTAGAATTTCCTGCTAGCTCATCAGGACCAAAAGGACGCAGAACGCCTCACGCATGTGTACAGCAGCAGAGCACACACGAGGTAAACCGACCTTCCCCATCATTAAAAATACTACTTCTACTACCTCTTCATTGCAAGAGTTTATGGGAAGACCTTGAAAGGCTTTTACTGAATGTCACTCTCCAGCCAGAAGACTAATGCTTTTGTCTGGATGCAAAAAAACAGGGTTCAGTGAGGTTGAGATGCACTACAGCCTAATAAGAAAGGCATGATTTCTTCCATGTTCACCTGATGGACAGGAATCAAAAATTTCATTCTCCTGCTTTACTTCCACTCACTAAGGCTGGTGAGCTCAATCTAAAAGATATGTTCAGAAAGCAGGGCCCTAAAAGCCACTTATACCCCAGAAGCAGCAGTTTCAGATGGATTGCCAGAAATGGCTGAAAGACAGTAAGAAAATGCCTCAAAGACAAGCAAGTTTTTTGATTATTTAACTTATTTCTCTTTGGGTTATGTTTTTTTCCAACTCCAGTAAGAGAGAAAGAAAGGATAGAGGGATGTCAGACTTTATGACCCAAAATCTCAATCCTCAATGGAAAGTATCACAGCGTATTTCAGCACAGTGGAGTTCACAAAGATGTCAGGCAAAAATTGATCCACAAAAAGGATAAACTCCTTTTTTTTTTTTTTTTTTTACAAATTTTGCACATGTTGTGAGAAATATTTTTTTTTCAGCTAGCAGTTTCAAGCTTTGTTTTCCAAATATTATTTGGTTAATTACAGTTTTATTTGTATGCCAGAAAATTATTCACAGCAAGAAAAAAATCCACTTTCTATAAGACTTATCATCAGTAGCATACAGCACTTAACAAGATTTAATATGGATAAACAATATAGGCATAAGAAGCTATTCTTTTTGGGTTTCAGAGTAAATAATGGATTGAATACAAATTCCTACTTGAATGTTACTCAACAGACTGTTACACAAATAGCTAAGCTAATGGCTACAGAATAAAGGTTAATGGCCAGAGAATAAAGGATAAACGTTTTGGCACTTACCCAATAAAGAAGAGAAAGTGCTTTTTTATTAGACAGCAGTAACTGCAGTAATAAAATTATTGATAACAGATTGCAGCTTAAACGCCGCTTGTAGTTTTTTATTGGAAATGTATTAATGGCATATTTTCATTATCAACACTGCTCTTATTTACCTCTTGTACAACATCCAAAGTGCTTCAGGAGCGGAAGCCTGACTCCTGCCCTGTGAAGAATATACTAAACACATCTATTATATGTGGAAACTGGAGGTAAGGAAAGGGCAGTGTGCAGCCAAAGGCTGATGTAGCGTCACTGCCACAGAGCTAGGGAAAGTACCAGGAATCTCTGTTCTCTGCCTCTAGATGAGCACCCTGTTTAATGACAAGTTAATACAAAAACTGCAGTTGCTGCTTGCTATCCCTTGGAGAGAATGATATTATTGTTGTATAAATAGTAATCACGCTACATAAATAGTAATTACTGAGTGAATTCACTTAGAATCATGGAATGTCCTGAGTTGGAAGGGACCCACAAGGGCTGAGTCCAGCTCCTGGCCCTAGCCCTACTTACCACTTGATAAGTGGTTAGTATTTTAGAGGTGTTGACTTACTTTATTTGTAAAATATTCTAGTGGACATATGCCTTCTATAAATATCCCTGGGGGAGAGGGGAGGAGGGAGGACCTAAAGTATGTGATATGCTAAACCATCCCAGGTGTGTTACCACATTACCACAATAAACTTGTAGCTTGTGAAAAATGACATGTTAGAACCCAGAATGACGGGCAGGGGGAAAGAAAGTCTCCAGGATGCCTCCCTGCATTCAGCCTCTCCCTCACCCACATACACTTGTGCATTAAAGCTGTCAGTCAGCAGTCTGCCCTTGCTAGGATGTGACAGCCTTTTGTATGAAGGAATATTTAAACTGCTTCCCGTGAGCCTTTGCAGCCTGCTGTTTGACTAACACTCCTTAAGCAGTGGCCACAACTGCCTGAGATAGCCTCTATCTGCAGCCATTGTTTTCCAGGCCTGAGAGTGACCTCTACGTTTTTGGAGTTGGTGGGTCACCCCAGAGTGGGGGGACATTCCTGGGACACTAGCCTCCTGGGCAGGGACTAAAACACCTGGCTGGGTTGTTTCTCCCCCTCTCCTGCTGCTTTCTCTCTCCCAGATGGGTGCTCCTTGTCCTTGTCTTCATGGCAGGTGTAGCACCAATGTGGGGACCCGACCCAGATGGATTTCACAGCCGCTGCCTAACAGGGGCTCTGGGCACGCAGACCAATGTGGGGCTGGATGCAGAGTCCCAGTGCCACGCTGGGTTAAGGGGCTCTGGAACAAGCCAAGATTAATCAGCACAGCACATTAGCACGGGGCTAATGAAAGTCCATCCCTGGGAGGCATGAGGCTGTCAGTGCTTCTGTAGAAAGACACTTGCACCGTGCTCCCCAATGCCATGGGTGCTTCCTGGAGCCCATCCCAATCCTCTGGTCCCTGCCAACAGCAACACTCCGTGCCAGAATGTTATGGTAAAGGCACA
The DNA here is from genome assembly GCA_013397795.1 of Orthonyx spaldingii. Taxonomy (NCBI): domain Eukaryota; kingdom Metazoa; phylum Chordata; class Aves; order Passeriformes; family Orthonychidae; genus Orthonyx; species Orthonyx spaldingii. Next base: position 745,647 of record VZTJ01001275.1, read on the forward strand.
GTCCAACTATTACCATGATTATTTGTCTTGGAAAAAAGACGCTGACATTGTCCTGTAATATTTCTGTCTACATTTTTACTATTGTTGCTTGTGGCAGAAGGGTAAGAGCAGTGAGAGAAACTTGATGAATGAACACAGGGCTTGAACAATGAACCCAGGGTTGAGTCCATTGGCCCTGTTTAACTGAATGTCGCAATTTTCTATTCCAACTTCCTGTCCCAAAACACCTAAAGCCTAGACTCTTCCCGCACACCCAGAGTGCTGTGGGAATGAACGACACACCAGGAGGATGTGATACCAATCTTAACATCTCAGGAACATGAACAAAGAGCTAGTATCCCCTCAGGTTTTCACCTAATGCTTCAGCCCACAAATTTGCAGGAGGATTTTTCCAGCCCTCTCCTCCAACAAGGGACAGCCAGCAAAGCAGCACAGTGCTCAAGCAGCACATCTAAACAGAGGTAGGGCTGAAGTGATGCCAGGGACTCTCAGGAGAAAGAGGCCACTAAAACCCCCCTGGTCTGAAGGGCAAACCCTGCCCCAATCACCCATCCCCACACTCCTCCAGCCTGGCCAGGACGAGCGGCTCAGCTTCCTCCCTGCCACCATCCTCCCCATGCCTCCAATCCTTTTGTTTTTCCCCTTTTCTCTTTGAGCACTGAGCTGTGAGCACAGAAATCTGAACCTTGCCAAAACGCTTTGGGGACAGCATAGAAAGGAAACAGAAGAGGCAGCAAATCAGCAGAGGAAAAGGGGGGGACACACATCTCCTCCTCCTCTAGCTGGAGAGAGCAACAGACAGGAGAAAAGCAGGATTCTCCCCCTCTCCAGCTGGCGTCACACCTCATTAGGGAAAAGCCTGTTTAACGTCTTTCCCTCCCCCCAGCTCGGTACTAAATCCCCCCTGAGTCAGGCAAGGACTGTTGGGAAGAGGCAGTCGCCAGAGCAAGGCTGGGAGCAAGGGTGACCACCTCTCCCAGGAGGAGCACTGGTCCAAAGCAGGGATTTTTAGCGGGGCAGGCAAGAGGGCACCAACCCGTCCCTCCCCACTCCCTGGGAAAGTGGGCTGGGACAGAAGGGCCCCCTGCCCCACGCCTGCTGCCTGCCCCACACCCGGCACTCAGGCAGGTATGGCTAACCCCACTGGCTGGGGGCCTGAAATTAATGGTGCTTTGGATGCCTTCTTGATATCTGCCCAGATTTTTGAGAGGGAGGACATTCAACTTGCTCAATAAAAGTAAACAAATGAGTCCACAACAGTGGCACCACTGTCACCAAGCCAGCATGGGGTGACCGCGGGGCTGCTGCACGCGCTGACTTTTGAGCTGTGGAAAGCAGCCAGCCAGCCTCCAGCTCCTGCTCCAGCAAGCTGCCTGAGCAAAGGGCAGCCTCACAAAGCTCGGGGCCTTCATGTCAGAAGACAGACTCCTCCAAACTTGCAAGAGCCCAGTGTGAGCAGGCTGGGTGCTGAGAAAGAGGACTACAGTTTAAAGGTTTCTTCTGTGCTGGAGCTGAATCATCTATAACTGAATCTGATGGACATAACCAGTTTAAGCACAGCTAAGCCTTGTCCAAGTTAGCCATCAGTTTAAAAACCCCAATCCCTTCAGCTCTATTTCCATACCGCTGCTGTTATCAGCTTTCCATTGCAATGCTCCAAAGTGACTCAACAGGCTTTTGCAGAGGCTTTAGGAGATCACCAAAAGCTACCCAGCAGGACGTGCTGAGCCAGCCCCAACCCATGCTCTGAAATTTCAATGCTGTCACTGTGCCAAGTCAGGATGTTCTTTTCCTCTCACAGATAATGAACGACAACAGGTATCTGGGCAAAAGTTTGGCAAACTCATGCCAAAGGGTACTGGGATTGGGCAGCAAGATGGAAAGTCAACTGCAGGTCTGAAAGGCTTCCAAGAAGCACCATTTATCCCTGCTGGTGTGAAGCCAGTGTGTGTACTTCACATCCCTGACTAGGAGCTCCTGCTGTCCCCTCCACCAAAGAGTCTGCTGTCCCAGACGATGCTGAGACTTCAGAAGGGACCCATGTTCTTCCCAAGATAAGCTAGAGAGGAAAGTGTAGCAAACTCCTTTAGGCCACATCACACACCCAGCCAATTCACAGCAGCAGCAGCAGGCCATTGCAATGAATAGCGATGTTCCCTGGACATGCTCTCGGAGCTGAGGTGGCAGGATCCAGCTACACCATGAGCCAGCTGCTCTGCCAACCCCCAGGACCCAGTCTGTCGGTGTACTCAGCCCCTAGGACCTACTCAGAATGCCTGAGAGAACCAAGCCCCCACTCAGCGTCCAGCATGCTGCCTGCAGCCCAGTGCCATGTTCTCCCTGCTTAGGATTCCTGCCATCATATGGAAATAGTTTCCAAAATATGAAGCCTACTGGGAGTGCAGTGTTCTGACAAGCCAGGAGGGCACTGCAGGGCATTAGGGGTGTTCCTAGGGCCACAGTACCCTACAAGGACAAGCAGTGGGTTTAGCTGGCTGCCATAAATTCAGAAAGAAGTTATGACTCCTGGTCCTGATGGAGTCTCCCATACATGCCACCTTAATTTTAAGCAGCTGGTTGGAAACACTATGTGTTATCCAAGTCTGCAACTGGATGCACCTCTCCCAGTTTCCCCACAGTCCTGTAGAAGCCTGTATGTTGCTCTATGATCCTCCAGGGCTTTCAGGCTTCCTAAGCTAAAAGGATCCCCAACCTCTTCAAGGAAAATGTGTGCTAAATGCCCTCCCTGTTCTGCTGGCAGTGGGGATGAAGTCAGCAGCTGCCTCATGGAAACATCATTATCTTCACCTCACTCTCGGGACCACAAGCTCAGAGGGAGCCAAGCTGGCCTTCTACAGTAGGTTTGGGGTGTGAGGTGAAGAGGTTACTACACTTGCGACCACAGTGGTCCCAGCTCTTCTCTGAGCCTCCGTTCTTGTGTGTGCCAGGTCAAGGGACAAAGGGCAAATACGTGAGGGAGGAGAAAAGCTATCCCTTCAGAAGGGAACTATCATTTGGGCAAGGGGACAAAGCAAGGGCAGCCAAAGTATTGCCTTTTCCTGTTTCTTCAGGTTCCCCCTTAATGTCTGTCAGTGCCTTCTGAGATGTCTACCTTCCTCAACTTTCTGAAAGCAGACTTTGAAGGCTATTTCGAACATGTAAATAGGAGCATAATGTTACTCCAGGGCTAGGCAGAGGTGTGAGATGACAGCTTGGTATGAGGGAGATTGGCTATAAACAGAAAGGGAGAATTTGTCGTATTGCCTCCACATTATGGCTGTTTGCAAAGAACAAATCCCATGTGCTCCCCGCCAGTGCCAGCAGCACAAGGGGTAATGTCAGCCATCCTCTCCTCCAGCAGCTCCCTCCAACTATGAAAGGGGATGCAACAGACATTGAATTCTGCTCAGTTCAGTCTGAGTAGGTTTGCAAATGCAAACTGTTTGCCACGCCCATGGACATTTTAGTCAGGCTAGAATTTTCCAGGCTTGGTTTATAGGCAAACTTACATTTTGTCTTCCTTTACCCAGTCTATCAGGATGACTAAAACTGTGAGGCCACCATGATCTCTATCGACCACCTATCCCACTTACTGGAACAGTTGGAGTTCTCCACTCACATTAACCTGCTGCCTGATCTCTCCCTTGGGACAGGGACCCTCCCCTATTTGCACAGCACGCCGCTCCTTGCTCTCCAAGTGGAATTTTTCACTGCTGTGTAATAACAAACAAAAACGAGCAGCTCATGCTGGGTGGCTAAACTGTACTGAAAAGAGATTTCAGACTGATCAATCCAGTCTCTCTTATGCCCCTAGCCATGTACCACTGCTAATAATGCTTTCTTCTCCTCCTAGCTCATCTTGCCTGCAGTGCAAGCGATCTGTGACAAGAACTACATTTGTTATCAATGTATGCATTGTCAGCACTTTAAAGATGTAAAACTGCTGCTCATTCCATTTCTTCCCCCTGTAAAGTACCTTTTCAGATGGACAGGGCGCATCTGAGGCTCTGAAGTAACAAGTGATTAGTTTCTGTTTAGTAGTTAGATATTAGTATTTTATGCCTCTAGAGCAGCTGCCATCCCTGAGAATCAAAGCACTTAAAGAACATTCAGTAAAGCCTTGTAGCACCTGTGAAGAAAGGGCAGGCACACACCCACACACAGAGCAATTGTATAGACAGCCCAACTAACACAAGCCCCAGCACTCACACCATGGGTACGGTTCACTCAGTGGTGGGGCTAAGAGAGGAGCCATAAGGCTTGACACTTGATGCCACTGCAATCATCTTGCTTTTTCCGCAGTTTTATGAGCAGCTAAAGCATTTGGAGATCGTGCTATTTCCCTCCAAAGGATAATTTCTCTCTTTCAAAATAATCCCCTCTTCCTTCAGTGCAGATAATCTACGCCATTTACCATAAGCCAGTTACACTGGCTGAGGGGCAGGCATCGCACTGGGCCCTGAGCTGGCTTTACAGGAAATTTCAGGCTCAGCAGAACCTCCAGCCTGTGGTTTGCAGACCTCTTGCAGACCCCGTGGAAGACTTCCAAGAGACCTGTGAAAGGCAAATAAGAAAAGCTAGCCTAACACCAGTCTGCTTAAATTTCTAATAAGGGTCTATGGGAAGAGTAATGGCACTGTGGTCTTAAAAAACACAAACAAACCAAAACACTGCCCTCCTTCCCCCACCCGAAAGTGGCTGACCACTATTGCTCAAGCCACAAGTTCAACTCCTCCAGCTGAAAATAACCTCCAAACACAACAGTGTGAGAGGAAGCACAGTCTGTTTGAATTGCATCCTGTTTGCCTCACCCTCAGAAAGGCATCATTTATTATCGCCTAGAAAGGACCTCTCCCAATAGCTGCACTTGTATGGAGTATCAGATCATTAAAGTACTTGTAGACTGTGCTGGTTTAGGATTTTGGGTTTGGTTTTTTTCTGGGAAGACAGGGTGAGGAAAGTGGTGAGCAGACAGTTAGAGAGTGACACCATTCTGAAGCTAACCCAAAATATTGTATAGATTATATATCATTAAGCTCTTGCAGTCCCATACCAACAGTACCTTGCTGGTAAAACCCAACAAAAACAGCCCCAAACTCTTTCTCTCCACATATGCTGGATTTAGCATTCCCATTTACAGGTTAAGTACTACCAGCAGTTAAAGACTAAAAATTTTAGCAAGTGTTTCACACATCATTTTGGGTGAGCACAGTCCTGTTGGTGGGAAACAGCATCAGCTCTGCTCTACCTGTTTTGATGTTGTCTCTGGAAACAACACCAGTGGGTTAGCGATGGTCCCTCCCCAGACAATTCAGCTGCACGATAAATAAAGAACAGCTGATCCTGCCGTGTCACCATCTCCTGCGGTAAGAGGCTTCCTGGGTACCTAGTGGGAGTTCTGCTAAGCTTTTAAGCCCATTGGCAACGTGGGGAACAGTCTGTAGCTCCAAAGCCAAGAGGCTCGAAGTAATAATCCGATTTCAAAGCTCCTCCTCCTCTCCAGCCAAAGGCAGCAAGGGAGGATGAGATCAGACTGTAGATGCTCTTCATTTTAGGTCTGGCCATTGCACTCATCTGCTCAGCATGAGCACCGGGAAGGGGAAGGATGAGTGCCAAAATCTGGAATGGATTGCTTGGCTAAAGTTTCTGCAAAGATTTCAAAACTTATGGGGAAAATAATTTTTTTCAAGGGAATTTTCACTGCTTTTGATACAGCTGGACTGGTCTATCTAAGCAACATTCACTTTTCTAGTTCACACACTGGCCAAAACTCTTGGGGGAGTTACTCCCTGCCATCACGCACTCCTGAGGCACCAGGGCATTCCAGCTATGCAGCTGGTTTGCACCCTCCCCAAACTTCTCCTGTAACAGCAACAAGTGCTGCTCCTCTGGCATTTACATCACTCCCTCTCCTCCAGGATGTTACTAGCTGCCAGGTGATATGCAAGCCATGAAACAACTTATCTTCATGAGCCTCGAGATAAACAGAAAGTCCAGATCATCCCTTAAGGAGTCAGGTGATTTCCTCGCATCCCTTCTGCCCCCCAAACAAAGACAACGACCTGGCTTTTGAACGGAGGAAGAAAGATCCCTGCCCACCACTACCTGAAAAAGCAGGGTGAAACAGTAAAACACATTAAGGTAGAAAAAGGCTGTAAAAGCCTTGCTTTTCCCTCTTAATCTGATCTCCACAGCCAGCCATTCTTCTGCCCTTCCTTGAATGCTGTGCAGAGTGCAGCCCACAGTGTACACACCACAAACAAACCCTTGCTGGGGCTCAGTGGGGAGAATGAAAATGCTGCTGGCACTGAAAATGCTGCTGGCACTGAAAACTCTTCCTTGCTCCAGGTGGGACAAAAGGAAAGCCACCGAGAGAGAGGGAGCCAGCAGCTACACACAGGTACCCCCACACGTTTCTGCCACTGCCAAGATGAAAGGTGGGTGAATTCCACCTCAGTGCCACCATGAAATCCAAGTTCCAGCACCGTTTTTTCCCCCTCTTTAGCAAAGAAGGATTTGAAAAAGTATTAAATAGCTGCCTACTGCCATCAACCCTGATGAAGTAGCCAGTCAGCTACTGGGATGTGTGAGCTGCCTCTTTGCAACAGGCTTAGTCTCAAGCCTAAGAATAAGTTTTAAAAACACATCTATTCCGTGGCATAGCAGCTGCTAGAACTAGAGCTAATAGGTCTTTTTCATACTCTTAGATCAGTGTCTACACTATTCTGGATAGCCAAAGGCATCATCTTGTTTATCTATCAGACTTTCTGAACTTATTCCAACCTTATACAGTCCAGAGATACTTCAATACAAAAATTAATGGCTTTTATACAATTTTTTAAAATTATTACAATGAACACAGATGCTACCACCTTAATGAGATGTATATACACTAAGGGATAGGCTTGAAATAGGAAATGGTGTTTCAAGCCAGTTGAATATTGTAATGCAAGTCACACAGAGCTGGCTTCCTAAGGCACGTCATGGCAGGATCCAACGTCAAAATAAATACAAGAAGTTATCTCTTCCGACTCACGCTCCATCTTCAGCCCTGTCCAAAAAAATCTGTATTTCATTGGATATGTGGGAAAGACCTGCATGCCATAGCTTTTAAAGCCTGGTTGGTGCTCAGAGCCTCTACCCCAGCGACTGCTACCTGATGCACCTTCCCCATCTGCTGCTTGTTCGAATGTCCTGTGGAACGCGCAGTGCTGCCCTAATGAAAACCCAAACAGGACCCAACAGGGTTGCCTGGTGACAGAGGCAACTGCTCTTGGGGCTAAGAGCAGCCAGGAGCCCCATGGGAATTCCCATTCCCTTCCCAAGAGCTGGGGAAAGGCAGAGGGGAGAAGGAGGTGCTCAAAAAAAACAAAGCAAAAAGCTGGCAGTCCCAGGGGTTTGAGTCTGACTAAAAACTCAGAAGCTGCTTCTTGCAACAAACTGCAAGTAACTCAACATTCTCCCCATGGCCCGAGGTGGCCATGAACCACCATCCACTTCTGCTCCCATCTGGAAGGAGCTTGGCTCACACGTGTGTTTGCCAAGGGAAACAACACAGAGCCCTTTGCGTGCTTAGGAGACACGCTCCGCGTTTTACTCCACATCTGGCAAGGCTGCTCCATAAAAAAGGTGATGGAGTGCTTGTGGCTCTCCTTCCAGAGCACGGGATGAAAATCTTCTTCAACACACACGCCATGCAGGAATTCTTCTCCAGCTTAATTTAAAGCTGTCTTTTTATAGCCAATAAATTTGCAGATTGCTACAAACACTTGGCCATTTACACAATAATAGTTATATCTGCCAGAAACGGCTAATAATTATTATTATGTTCATAAATGTTAATGTTAACTACACTTTAAAAACACATATTATAAAAAGCATCGTAATTTGAGAGAAGAGCAGTAAACTATTGCCCAGACACAGAGGAAACCAGCTCTATTGCTATAACACTTATTCTACAGACATTAGTTGGAATACCTTTTTCTTCTAAATTTTCTGACATCCAGAATATGAAAAAAAAGGAAAAAAAATCAAGACTTGTTTCATTATACTTAAACAAAAAACCAACCCAAAAGTCTGTTACATCTCATAAACTGTAATGGCAGTTTTGTTTCTGCAATTCAGTGCAGAAGTGATGACATTGGATTACCCAAAGATCTGTACAAAACACTTTGGTTGGATGAAACAGCTGATTTGCCTGAAGTGGGGGAAAAAAGCTCATGATAACAGATAATTATATAACCAGCTTGTAAAAGTGTTATTAGTAGGGCATGGCATCAGGAAAGGCCTGGCTTTCATTCTCACTTCACGCATTCACAGTGATGTGAGCTAAATCTCTGCCCGTCTCTCCCTCCTCCCTCACCCAAGTGTTAGATAATTTTTAGCCAACCCTGTAAAACACTTGCAATCTTTGAGCAAAAGCAAGGCTGAGGTTAATGTACTGCTACTTCTCTAACATTCAGATGCTGTGTCCCACCTTGATAACAGAAGAAAACTGGAAAAAAATTTCCTCTGCTGTTCAGATAAGGTAGCTTGAGGACTCAGGGGTAAACTCTAAAGGTCAACATTTTAGTTTGAAAGGATATTTCCAGTCATTGGCTACTGGAATTCAGATCTTGAGATTCTGACTAAGTGATAAAATGCAATAAAAAAAAGACAGCTTTGGCAGAAGGTATCATTTTCTTTCAGGGAAGGAATGGGAATATTAGACGTTCTATACATTAACTGAGCATAACAAAAACCCTTGCATGGAGCTTGTTCTCAGTTATCCACAACTGGATGTGTCTGGAAGTCTTTCCTCAGGAGAACAGTTTTGCTCCTCCTTTCTCAGGAACAACAGAGTCAAATCCAAGCAGGAGAAAAATTAAACTGGTGGCAACGAACCTTAAAGGTCTGACAGTGACCTGCAGCACCAAGGTCTCTGAAACTGCTTTCATTTGCCAGAACATAAATTAGATTCCTCACTAGGTATGGCACCGGGGTTAATGGGAGCTTTATAAAGCCTTCTTTGAACATACAGATTATCCTTTTCAAAAAAGACTAATCTTGTGGTTTAAAGTACAGTACTGTGAGCCAGGAAACCTATTCCCAGCTCTGTCAGGCTGGGTGACTTCAGGCAACCCACTTGACTATTCTCTGCTCTTTCTCAATAAGCACAACAGAGACAAATATCTAAATCTCTCATGAGGCTTAATATTTGTAAGACAACGAGCACCAGCTTAACTCTTCACAGACCCTTCCAAGCAGATGATGTCCAGCAGGGTTGCTCAAATTTCTCCAAACAGAAGGTCCCACAGATACCAGAAAAGGACACCTGCATTGCACACTTCATATGGGCAAGAATCCTGAATCACAATGTTACCAACTACACTTTTTTTAAGCAATGAAGGAAATGTCTCATCCTGTCTCGCATTAATGTCCAAAGAAGGTGCTAAAAAGAAGCAAAACTGAGAAATCAGGAGAAATTCAAGTTTAGGAAAAGCCATGCTGCTGCCTGGGCAACTCAACAAACAGCTTTCCTCTGCAGGATCTAATTTCACAGCAAGAATGTTAAAAACAACTTCAAAAGACAACAAAATAAATTCAATTAAAAGAATAATCAAGCATTTCAAAAGTACAATACAAAAAAATACCAAAAGTGTGAGAAGACACAGAACATTCAGTGCTGGGAACAAGGATCACTACTTTCCTTCCTAACAAATTTCCTTCCTAGGCATCTCCACTGTGAAAACCAATACTGGCTTGGAGTCTCCTTTCAGAAGGTGCCTGCCATCCCTCCCAAACTGTCATAGTTACATACTCCTCGTATTTTAGTGTCCCTATAGTAGGCCCCCTCAAACTTTTAAATAAAATGCGTACAAAACATTTGAGCATAAAACAATCCTGTGATTTCCAAACCTCCTTAAAAAAGAGCATAGAGAGCCTTACTTGTACTCTGCACTGCAACATTTCAGACTCACATCTTCCAAGACTGAGCACAGCTCTTTTCTGCACACCCCTGCTCTTAGATCAATGCATTCACATCCTGCTACTGTTTGCCCATGAGTTCAGGTGACTCTGACCTGGTCACTCCCAGAGAACTCAGTCCCACTGTGTTGATGTCTGGCAACATTTCCTCTGACTCAGCCTTGCTAATAAAGCTTCAGAAAGAGGAACTCCAAAGACTGTTTCCCAAGTCATTCCCTTCCAGCATGCAGAAATCTCAGGAAGTCATTTGAACTCAATAACCTCCACACCATTTCCACACAGTCAAAATAGAAGAAGAAAAGGCAAACAAAAAAAAATCACATCCTACTCTGCAGCCTACAAAATTTGCTCATTCCAGGGTTTCTTGCACAGAAGACAGTTAAGCAACCACAACAAAGTAACGTCACTTCCTTTTCCTCCAAAATAAATTTTAGTGTTGAAAAAGTCCACCTATTCATATTGTGGGCAGCCTCAGTCAACACAGGAGCACATCCACAGCCAACACTCAAGGAACAGCATTCAGGACTGTCTTTGTATTGATTTCCAGCTGGGGTCCAAAGTTAGGAATTTCCTTCCCCCCTCCTCCCCAGCTGCCCATTGATCCAAGAAGAAAGAAAATCCAAAAATGTTCAGACTCCCTTTGGTATAAAGTGAGATATCTTAATTATTTTTCACAAAAAACCCAAATGATGATATTTTCCTAAGAGTGCTTGCAAAAGAGCTAGAGCAGTGTGATCCATTGCTATTCATTCCTTTGGACACAGATCCAATCCTTCAGTCACTCTGTGCTTATTGGCTATATGGAAGGTAGAGCAGCAAGGAGCACTAAAGGATTAATTCTCACAATAGTGGGAAGCAGCAGTTCCAGCTCTTGGGGGGGGTGAGTGGGGGAAAAGGGAGAAAGATGAGTGTGTAGGCTGCATCCCTGGTCTTTGGACTTCCTTGCTGTGATTTCATCTTCTACCTAAAGTTATCTTAAAAGGGAGCTAGCACAGAAAGAGTGCCCCAGTGACTTAAATGTAAAAAGCATTACGGGAATTTTGCTTGAAACCTGCAAAGACTACGAGAAGGGGTTATATGTGAGATAACTCATGGCACAGCTCAGCAGGGAAGAGAATAGCTAAGGCACAAACAGTTCATACTCTGTTTGTTGTGAGTCACATAGCAGCTGAACAGATTTATGATTCAGATGTTTTAGTGTTGGTTATCAGCGATTAGCTCAAACTCTTGGAAAAACAGAGAGAAAGAGAAAGATTAAGCTTTTGTCTGCTCCAGCCCTCATCCTTCCTTTGCCTGGCAGCAGGGGTTACTGATTGTTTCTGTCCCTTTTTTAACATCAGAATGGCTCTGAGCCACACTCACTGCAGAAGCAGATCACACTGCCAATATCAACACCAACATTAGATTCAACAGAAATCATTGAAGTGCGACATCATTTGTTCAGGTATATATGCAAGTATATTTGTGAAATTTGGTTATATGGCAACTTTTAAGTGAGGGGTTTTTTCCAACCATAGAAATCATTTGGGACACAGAAAGGGCTGACAAAGAAGGACTGGCTTTGCTAACTTTATCTTCAAACTCTGTATAAGCCCAGTAACATACACACAAGAAGACTGCATGCATCCTTATGGCATTTAACCACACAACACCCATGTGGGCTTCTCACAGACAAGCTAAGTGACTTGCCCAAGATCACACAGGAAGCCAAAAGCAAAGCACTAAAACTGAGCACAACAACTCTCAGACTAGACCTCTGGCCATTGCAGCATTAACCCATTTCTAATTTAGTTTAACTGAACTTAATGCTCAGCCAACAGATTTCTGCCCACCCACTATTATATGGTGTGGAGCTATACATTTCAGGAAGAGATCTGGGCTTTTCTGTGAATCACACCTTCACATGTAAATGCAATGATGCAGCCTAAAGGACAGAGTTATGCCCAGCACCTCCACAACCAGGGGACCTGAAATGCTGCTGGCCTTCAAAAACACACTGCTGCTACACTCTGTGGTTGTGGAGGAGAGGTGAAGGAGGACACTGTTCTTTGATCACTGCATCCACAGGATGATGTATATCCCTGTCACAGATCAAGGTCCAAAGTCCATATGGGAGCAACTGAACACAACACCAAATTTTTCAAATGCTTGGAGCCCGTAACAACCCCTTTCTGGAAGAGGCTCTACACTCTTAGGGCAGATGTAGAGAATCGGGGTAATTTAATCATCTGCAATGTTGATACAGCAACTGTGGGTTATACTGCTACAAAAACAGAGTTTCCCCATAATATTTTGGTCGTGGTTAAAGCTCACAGCAGTATTAGGACTTGCACCTGATGGCACATTTCTCTCTTACAGATCTAGCCAGCACTACTAATCCACGAGAATTCTGAACAAATGCTTACGTGCTGACCCAGTGTTCAGCATAAGCAACAAACATGATGCTCTTGGTATGTCTCCAACCTCACACGTGCGTGTTCCCCAATCACAGAGTCCGTCTGTGTGCAATCCAACATATCTGGAAGACAAACAGGCTGCACATCTGCACGTCAGTGCTGCGGCGGGTCCAACACAGAAAAGGAACATCAGGCTTATTAGGCAGAAGTTACACGGATCATGTGAGTGATTTCTATCCAAAAGTTCCCAGACAGGAATAGAGGAGGCCCCAGACTTCCCTGGACTGCTTCTTAAAATCAGAGCTGCTTTCCTTGAGATGCTGTGCACGGTGCAAGCAGATTAAGCTCTATTAGCATGAGACACTTTTGAACAGTACAAACTAGAACTAAACTTGGAATTAACTGGACTGGTGTAAAATTATACCTTAATGCCCACAGAAACCAGATTAGAAGACAGATGGTGAAGAGGAAAGAAGAAAAAAGAAGAGTGGATTGGATACACATATGTGGATTTACATTCTGTGAGCTTGGCACACATCTTAGAGACATTTTTTATTTCCAGCATAATAGAAAGTTGCCTGACAGTGCTGGTAGACTAGATAAGGGGGAAAAAAGAGCAGATGCTTTTGAAGCGCTTTGTAGTACGACTCTGACAGAAATTTAGAGATCAAGGTGGGTAGGAGCACAGGAGGAAAAAAGCCCTTTCAGATATGGTGGGAGCATAAAAAGGGAGAAGAAAGAGGAAAAGGAAAATTCAGGTGAAGCAAGAGTAACCATCAGGGTCCAGATCACAAACAAAAGTGCAAGAAGCAGAGATGCAGCTTGGGCAGGAGTGTGCAGAACCCTGAAAGTAGAAGCAATATAGTGGAAGCTGTCAAAAATGAAATAAATATAGTAGGCATGCTGAGGAAAGGAACATAAAACATCAATATATCTCTGTATGAATGCAGAGTGAATCTACACCATAAGCACTACATGCAGTTCTGGACCCCAAATTTGAGGAAAAAGAAGACAAAGAACTGAAAAGCTGGAGGAGGACAACACCAGTGATCGAATGTATGAAACAGCTTCTGCAGGAAAAACAATTATGCAAAACAATAAAAAACCAGAAATGGCATATGCTTAAGATGAGTGCTTGCAGTCCTTTTAGAAAAATGAATGGACAGACGGCAAATAAAATTATCAGGATAGAAACAACAAAAAGGAGACACTTCCTTGCACAAGCAATAATTCTTCTGTCTGTCTCTTGGCCACAGAATATTAAGGATGCTCTAAGAGTACATGGGTTCACAGAAGAAAGGCAAGTTAACAGAAGTGGGGAAAAAAATCTACCAACAGCTGTTAAATACAAAATGAAGTTTTTGAGCTGCAAATGAGCCAGAGACAGGTAGCACAGTCTAGCGAAGTATCATTGCTTGATTGCCCTGAACTGACACTCTTCCCTGGGTATCTGCTGTACAACAAGAGACAGGATGCTGGGCTAGGAGAACCTTTGATCTAACCCTGTACATCCATTTTTGTGTACAAGGCAGACAATGGTTTGTATTCCATTGCTGAATCAGGCAGGGGATACTAAAATTTGCCTAGGAAAGAACGTGACTTAGATGCCAAAAGCAGAAAACACTGCTTGCCCAGAGCTGAATGTCACAGAGGAAGGAAAATGTGAGGGTCCTAAAAAAAATAATAAAATCTTGTTACAGCATTAAAACGGAGGACAGAGATTAAACTTTTGATGGCAAGTATGTGCATGAATACAGAAAACTGCATTTCAAATGTAGTAGGGAATAGAGACTTGATTTCACACAACTTGAGATGTAAGAAGGGAGGCAAAAAAAGAGGGGATAAAAGAACAGTATTGAAGAAGACTCCCAACATGTAAAAACTCCACTCTCCTCCAGTGCCTCAAGCTATATAAGCAGAGTCAAGAGAAAAGAGATGAAAAATGCAGTTTGACATGCTCATTCAACTTCAACAGATGAATTTGAGATGAGGCAGTGGAGACGATCACATAATCAAGGTACTGGACAGACACGTGGAGATCAGAGTTCATCTCCCAGCTGCGCCACAGACTTCCTTCATGATGCTGGGCATTTCACTTTGTTGCTCCATAAAACCGAGAAAATATTTTCCTAATGCTCAGGAAAGCCGTGAGGCTGAATTCTTTCAACATCTGAGATGCACTGTGGGGCCTGAAGAAGCACAGTGAGGACAGCAAAGGCCCAGCACTCCCATGCCAAGGACCACACCTCATGGGCTGCTGGGACCAGACACAGCATGGGATGAAACCACAGCGGCAGGGACAGGGGAAAGAATTCCATCGCAAGAAATCAGCTCAGGGAAATTAAACCCAAGAAGGTGTGAAGGGAACAGGTTTCAAAGCCAGTCAAAATATAAGATGCAGGAAGTGTGCTTAAGAGGCTGAGAAGTTTGCAATGCTGCAAACTATAGAAAGGAATCAGCCTGACTCTAACAGGAGAGTAGATAAATGGCATGATTTGGTACAATGTACCAAGTACTGCAGTGTCTGTCTACACCCAAGATGCACTTGAGTACTTGGAAACAAAGAAGCAATGCTTACTCTAACATTTTGAATGCTTTCTACAGATTTTTTTCCCCCTGCTCTCAGGAATATAAACCTTTAATCATTTGAATATTAGCTGTATCACTAAAGGAGATATAAACAGGCTCTGACTTGGAATACCAGCACCAGCACAAAGTCTACAAGAACACCAGTACAGGCTGTTTGAATCCACTGCTTTACTTTTAAATGCTTAAGATAAACTAACACCTTTAAAACTTATCTAATGGTAAATTTGAAATTACTCTAACCAGTAAGAGTTGAAGCTTTCCATGACTTTTAATCAATCACTTAAATTATACTTAGAAACTCCCAAACCAAATATTTGCCAAGAGGTGTAAAACAACTCCCAGACTGAACTGGCAGAAAACACAGAAGAGCCCAGAATAGACCTTACTGATAGGATAAATTGAGCCTTGACATGTGTGGAGCCCATCTGCGAGCGGCGAGGAGTACGCGCTTCATTTCTGCTTATTCCCTTCACTCAGGATGAAATTTCAGGGGTAACGTTATAGCAACACTGCCAGGCTGCTGCCCAGCTCCTTCACCTGTGGGTTCCTCTGTGCTTCCTCACAGCCCTGGGCACCACTGATGGCCAGGCTACAGGGAGGTTTTAGGGTTATTAATCCCAAAACTGATGATCTGGCTGAGATTTCTTTGTTGTGTTATTTTGCAGTGGATCAGCCTTTTTCTGCCCATCTCACAGTGCCCCTGGCTGCTGCCAAGCACCCACCTACAACCTCACAGACCTCAGTGAGATGCTGAGATGGGCCACAGAGGACCTAAAGATTGGAAACAAACCAGAACAGCTAGCTAACTACAGTAAATCAAGTTTAAGTGCTAAGCATTTCACTTAACACAATGGAATACTACACTTCATCATCAATCCAATTAAAGAAGTTTTAGTGCATTTTTTAACTCAATTTTTTAACCAAAAGCACTTTAATACAGGTCAAAAGCAAATAGTTAATTCTGCAAACAGGAAGAAACAATTATGATTTTGTAACTTAAAACATTAAAACAAATTCAAGCAAATGTACATTAAAGCCATAAATTGCTCAGACATGTACAGAAGAAAATACTGACTTGAATGTAAAGACTTTATTTGGCTGTAAACCTCCAGACTGCAGCAAGATCCAGAAATAATCCAACTTTAACTAACAAAAAGGCAAAACCTATTAAAATCATACTTAAATGATGCTGTATTTTTGCTTGCTTGAATTTAAAATTAAAATGTCCAGTTTTAATTAACCCGGTTGAGCTTCCCAGAAGTTTGAGGGCAAGGGGTTGTCAAGATACTTGGAAGACCTTTTCAAAGAACATCTCCAGAGTGAGAGGCTGGACTGGCTACACCAAACAGGTTGGTATAGGAGAGGTACAGGAGAGGTATAGGAGAGGTATAGGAAGGCATCGAGAGCAGAACCCTGCAGGGGCCCTTGGCGGGCGCCAGTAACAAGCAGTTCAAGAGCAGGCGCTGTAAAAACCCAGGGCAGCCTGCCACTGATGCCTGGAGTCACATAAAATTAATTTAAATTGGAAACAAACTGGCCCAGGTAGCGCTCACCCGAGTTTCAAACAATGTTAAGAGCTAAGCGGCACATTACACATTTCGCTGGCAGCTTGATCATTAAAATTAAATAGGAAGTGGCAAAGCTGCAGGGCAGGTGATACTGTGGATTTGTGTATAAAAAGCAACAGTGAACTTGGGAATTACAGACACTTGTAAACCTTACTTTAATACCTGGTAAAATGGCTCAACTGGGTAGTTATGAAAGTTAGATTAATGCCATACAGCAGGCTCAGATTAGCATGGTATTTCCATAAGAAATATGGGCACATCCGTATTTTCTGTGAGGAGTGCCAAGACAGTGGTTAAAGAAAAATTGGTAGATATAATTAATTTGAATTTTCAAACAGCCTTTGGTAATATTAATCACCACAGTCTATTAGGGAAACTAGTCATGGGGTGAGAGGTAAACATCTGTCAATAGATTAAAGCTAATTTAGGAAAAACGAACAGCATGAATAAATGGCCAGTTTTCAAGAAGGTTAATGGGGGAAGTCCCAGGGGTGGATACTATGATCAACATTTAATATATTAAATGATCTGGAAAGGGGCACATACAATGTGAAATAGAGGGAAAAAATTGTTGGTGATACTGCTCTATAAATTAAATAAAAGCAGCAAGAACTAATAGCATGAATCTGAAGGATCCACCCAAGTTACAGCAAATAAATGTTCCTGCACACAAGTGCAAGGTTATGCAAATTGGCAAGGAGAGTTTGAACTAATTGTAGACAGGGATGGGTTTCACATTAATTGTAACCATTTGGAGAAAGATCTAAGTGGCCTTGTGGACAGCACAGGGAAAACATCTGCTTAGTTTCCAGTCATCGTCAAAACCACAAACCAGATGTGGAGCTTTGTATTAGAGAGAGATAAAGAATAATATGGAAAACACAGTTTCTCTCTTGAACATTGCATTCTACCCATTTCCCTTTTTAACAAAACAAAACCTCAGAAACTTAATAGTCCAGAAAGAACTGACATAAATTTACAGCCCCAGAAAGACGCTCATCTAAGAACTCAGTTACAAAACACATGCATTACAAAACTCAGGACTCACTGAACCCTTGTTAGCATGACTTTGGATGGCCTATAGTCCATTAAAAAGTCTGCTGAATAGGAACTCTAATGATTTTCAAATTTCTGGGCTACGTTCAAGGGACAGTAAGTAAGAGGTGAAACAATCCAAGCATATGATAACATAAAACAGGCAGAGAAAGCCATCTGGATGCACTTATTCTCCATTCCCACCCTCTTTTTCTCCCAAAAGGACAGGAGCAAGGAGTTGTCCAACTAAATAAAAGACAATAGATTTAGAAGTGATGAAAGAAAATATTGCTGCACCCACACTTACAAAAGTAACCCACAGAACTCTTCCCTGCAAGGTATTTACTGAAGCAATAATACTAATAAGATTAAAAACCACAAAACATCAACAGTGTCAGCAATTGGAGTCAAGAGAATTCTGCAGTTTTCCTACTTGTCTTTGCAGGACTTTACTCTTTCTTCCAAGGTGTCTAATATTAGGCATGACTTGGGACTAGAAATGAGAACACGCTGGGCCAGTGGCCTCATCCAGAACCTGCTCAGAGGGTTCACTGCGAGGAGGTGGATGGTTTGTACATGAAAGTAGCTCAGAATGAAAGCGGAAGGAAACCAGGAAGATGTGATTATTAACTTCATTGTGTGAGTTGCACTGAAGGAAAAGATGCCTTAAGTCACCACAAGAACAGCAGAAAAAATGCTGAGAAACAGAGCTTTTCATCTTTAAAACATTCAGTTTTCTGTGAAAAGTGGTAGGAGCCAATATCAACCCTCCAGTCACTATCACCAACTCTTCCATCCAAACCAAAGAGAAGACATCTTTGCAGGTCTTGACAACACCTGCCCATCCATTCAGATTAGAGTGAAGACTGAAAAGCAGAATAGCTGTTGCTGAATTGCAACATGCACAGACAAAACCTGGAGTGGACATTGTTGTGATGTTAAAAGGGAGGAGGGCTGCACACCTGCCCTGGAGGTCATGTACCACAGCACTTCAGGCCAAGAGAAAGGTGGGTGTGAGCTTACCAACCTGATGGCCATTCACCATGGGTGTAGAAAAATCATATTTAATGAGATGGCAACCCAGCTGGTGAGGGGAAACATCTCCATCAAAAACCAACCTCTGAGCACAGCTGGCTGGCTTCCAGAGCACTGACATGCCCAGCAGAATCATTGCATGTGGGCCATCTAATTCCTTTTTTAGACTTTCCAATAAATTCCAACTCACTTATTCAGTACCTAACCTGAATCTGCCAAAAGAATACATGCCTGATGTGTCCCTATTCTCCCACTTTTTCTAATAATCCCAGTATTGGCTACTGAGATGAGCCCACTACTGATTCATGATACTAACTATCCCCTGCTCTCCAATACACTTTATTGAGAATAAAATTCAGAGACACAAAAGCCATACAAAATTCTGTTCCTTACCCAGGACTATTTGGAGGCTAGTCTCTGCCAGACACGAGGTATTTGTCTAGTGTGATTCAAGAGCTGAACTTCCTATTCCTGCTTAGAATAATTTTTGTTCTCCTTTATCCTATTATTTCAATCATTCAGTTTCCTTGTCTGTCTGGGTGTTTCTGTTCTATAGATACAGATAAGTATCCAGTATATCCAGGCCTTTCAATATTTCTTTACAATAGGATCATGCTCATGTCGTTATTCTGGTTGATACTCTGTGACTTCCCCACAACTTTATAAATCTTTTTTGTACCAAGATGTTCAGAAACAAAGTTACAGAAAAGAGCAGCGGCTACATTTAAGAAGAAAAACATCACACTTTTACAACCTCTCTTGATCTAGTGCTCTGCTTTACTCCGGAAAACAACACAAACATGACCCATTGGATTCACAATGGTGCATTTTGGCTCTCTGAACTGGGAATATACTTAGATCATGTTCTCAAAGTACCTTCAGGAACTGAAAGTTCAAGCAAAAATGAAATATTGGTTTTGGCTAAAAGTCACAAGACATGGCACACTTGTTCTCACATCTAGAACGTTCCCACCAACTAGCTCTGGTTTATATTGTTTATGTCCACGTGTGATAACATACACTTTCCAACTTGAATTTCTTTATCCATACTTTTAATCCCTCTCTAGGCTCTTGTACTTTTGAGTAGCACTCCTTTAGCACTTTTTTACATCAATGAATTAATATACTGCCTACTTCTTTCTCTGAATCGTCAGTGAATTGGAGACAGAAACTGCTTCTGCTCCCTGTGGCACCCTGATAAATATCCTCTCACAGCACAGGTTAGTTACAGGCTTGACCAGGAGAGGGAGGGAGGACCTGAGGGGATTTGATTATTGCTTTTATGGTTCTCAATATAAATTAAGAGGCACAATTGAGATAAATCAGGTGTTTTCTAATAACTAAGTTATAATCATGTGTTATCTACATTGAATGACACCACTTAATACAATGTCATATTAGCAGTGCTTCACTTAAATTTCTCAAGCAAAGCAGGAAGCATAAAATTAAAGAAAAGGCTAAAAGTCAAGTTAACTTCCATTTGAAGAATTACTCTATGTATTTACATGCTATTAATCAGCATGAAGTCTCATTTTAAGTTCTTTTTCAAAGGCACTGCGTTGTGGGCATACCAGAGAAAGCAGTTGGCTGATGAGGGCAGGTTACTGGCAGACAGGACTCACACAGACAAATTTTCTGGAAGCACATGAAGTGTCTGGAGCTCATCCACGAACACCACACCATGAGCTCTGCAGACCACGTCATGTGCCAGCAGGACAGTGGTGGAGCAGCCTGGTTTCATTTCCTTCCCCACTGCCCCCCTCCCTCGCTTGTGAGCCCAGCTCTCTGTGCCACCAGAAGACCTGGTCTTGATTCTGCCTTCTGCTTGCAAAAAAAGACACAGGAAAGGGACTCCAAAGGATCACTCACATCTCTACATGCTGTTAGCATTTCCTTAGCAAAACTGGGATGCCTCACATCTTGGCTAAAGCACAACAGATGAATATATCTGCCAGATCAGGTCAGACCAAAGGTCCATGGAGCCCAATATCCTGTCCCAGACAGGGACTAGCAGCAAACACTTGGCGGGTGCGTAAGAATGGTGCAAGCATACCATAAGGCTTCCCCCCTACCAGCTTCCAGCAAGCTGTGGCTTAAGACTTCCTGTGCCAGAGATTGTATCTTTGTGCTTAATTGCCCTCGATGAACTTCACTTCCATGAATTTGTTTAATTGCTTTTTGAGCCTATCTCGACTTCTGGCATCCACAACATCCTGTGGCAATGAATTCCAGTTTAATTATGTCTTGCATGAAAAAATACTTCCCTTTTGTGAAGGAAATTACTTCCTTAAAAAAAAGAAAACACCAAAAAAACTCCCCCAAATCCATCAACCAACAACTATCACTATGTAAGACTACAAGCCCTGGTAGTTTTGTAAGGGCTTTAAAAAAACCCACTGCATTCAGTTGTCCCCTCTGGCCTTCTGCAAAGGTTACTGTCCAGACTATTAAACAAGGCTGCTTGGGAAAAAGGTGGAGTTCTACATCATGATGGTAGATGATGGTCTAAATGAGTTGGCAACTTGCCCCAAGTTGAAAACAAATGTCTGCCTACATTCCTGACTGTTTTATACACTTTAAAATATCCAGTGTTTCAAGACAGGATTTGTTCCCTGCTAGACTGTGACAAGGGTCTTGCATTCTAAAAAGTACCCTGTATTACACTTGTATAACTTTAGGTGCTGCAACCCAACGCAAGTGATCATAAAGAACATCATTCTTTGCCTTGCTTGTATAATTATTTTTTGTGGGTTTAGTCGCTATTTATTCTCACTGTTTCAGGTCCACAAGAAATAAACTGAAGTACAGAATAAGAATATAGAGATAATATTCTATGAAACCTCTTTTGACTCTCCTCTCCTTTCTTGACAATCCAAACCAAACAGCACAAAGAGTCTTTCTACACATTGGATTTTTCTGACACAGGGCAAGTTTGGCAAACTGTACCTGTTGCTTTCCAAATGTGAAGTGCAAGGGAGGTACCAGGGCTGGCAGCTATCTCTGTAACAAACCAAAGCACTGGTGGCCTTTGCATTGCCAAGAGGAAAGCAGGCGTGGCCATCCGCAGTTCCTCCTCACTGCCAGGTAAAGCATTAACAGGGTTGACTAATTCCCTATCTCCTGTCCTCCTAACCAGCCGCGCTTGAACCAAGCCACTCTACATTATAAATAGGTCTGCTTAACTGAGCTGAACACCGTTTCACTTAACCCAAAACGAATGCAAGTGGCTACCCTGCAGTAACACACCCCAGCTGCTGGATTCTGGCAGAGCCTGCTCACATCAGCACTTCCAGGTGCTCCTCTCACAGCTTTCACACCAGAACTCTGGCTGTTAAAAAATTATTTTCCGACAAACTGTGGGATATTTGGTAATTTTCTGGAGACAAAAGATTAGGTCCTAGAGGGTTTTGAAGACTCAGGCATTTTAGCCTTTAGTGCACAGTCAGAAGAGGATCAGCGGCCTAAAGGAACACAACACTTCCACTGCAAGCAAGCCACCTTACCCTGTGCCAAGGCACTTGCCAGGCTCATCACAGACCTTAGGGCAGGAGCATAGAGGAGAAGGGGAAGGGCAATTCCCGAAGAGATCAAATTCTCCTGTGAAGACAGGAAGCTGACAGCTGGCAAGCACTGCCCTCCACATGTTTCAGAACACTCCTCCTCACGTTTTACCTGTTTTTGTTATCACTCATTGCTGATGTGCCCAAGAATGAGGCTTGGGGCAAACTTCTCTGGAGGGGTGACAGCTACCAAAACAATAACAAAGCTCAGAATTTGTTTCTTCTGAAGCTAGGCCCTTCCTCTTCATCAGCCGAACACAGAGGTGCCCTCAAACCCCATTTTATTTATTTATACACATTGCTGCACTCTCTATTCCTGGCAACTGGTGCTCATGACATAGTGGCCTGGGACATGCTGGAACAGGGCTCTGGGTCACCTTGTAAGTGGTGGCAGCAGCTGCCTCCTGGATCAAGCATCTATTAACCAGCAGCTCGGGAGGGCTCTAAATTAAGTTCTCTGCTCCATTCCCACAGAGGGGGAGGGAGAAAAATATACCACCACCAGACCTTATTTTCTTCCAGCAGGACCCACTGAAGTTTCCCCAGTGCTTGCTCCTGTACTTGCCAGGAAAAGTCACCCAAGGCCTGGTTTCTGTCGGTAGCCATCCGGACCCTGTAGGACCGCTCATTATTCCAGCTGCCATGGCTTTCCACAAACTACACAGCCTGTTTTTGGTGGTGGCACGCCACTTCCCTCGCAGCATGGATCCAGCCCTGGACTGCCTCTGCCTGCAAGATGCCCACACAGTCCCTGCAAATCTCCCTGGCAGAGTTTTGGGCACCAAGGGTGCTCGGGCCCAGTATCAGTCATTTAGGAGGGGAGACTGTATAAATAGCTGGTGTGCACACACTCTGGAGGAGCAGCAGGGAAGGAGAAAGGGAGGGACGGAGGGAGGGGGAATCTGAAGTGTTGGGCCCCAGCTGTGAACTCCTCTTGTTTTTGTTTTAGGGTAATTAATGTTCCCTTGAATAGAGGCAGGGCATGGGCTCCTGTTTCTGCAGCTTTCAATGCTATCAGCAGCCCGGACTGGACTGGGCTGGGAGCAGCGGGGGGAGGTTTGTATTTCCTGCCATCCCCAGTAAATGAGGCAATGCGAGCACGGGGGCTGGAGCAGGGCACAGCCGGGGGAACTCACCCGAGCCCCCCAAGCCCCGACAGTCCATTCCCCAGACACTTCTCCAGAGAGCCACTCACCCCTTCCCACCCTGCCATACTTATTAATTTTGCTGCCAAGGCAGGGAACCCTTGTACCCCCACCCCACCGCCCCTTGGCCTGCTCCCCTCTCCCACCCCAAGCTCCCCTCATGCCTGAATTAGATACATTCCCCCTGCACTCCCAGACGTCTCCATCCCCTCGTCCCCTGACAGAGCAATCATTTATCAAGTTGTTTCACGCGTTGTCGGGGAGGGGGGCCCCGGGGGACGGGGGTTTGTTTCGTCCCTTTGTTGGAGCTCCACAGGACCGTCCAGCTTAGTCTCCAGCCAACTGCTGAGAGTTGCCGGAGTCCGGGAGCAAATGTTAAAGGGGCTGCCTTTCATCTGCGGGCTGATCCTGCTGCCTTTTCATTTTATTCTTCCAGCTTCTGGGATGTTACTTGCTTACACGCCCCCACACCCACCCCACTATCATTCTGCATGCATGTTTTTGAGGGAGCAGGAGCTTATTTTCAATGTGCTTGTCTCTTCCCTCAGCAGCTTCTCCTGTCACCAGTACACTCAGCCTCTGGGAGTATTTTTTACCATTGGCCTTTTTCTTATCCTTGAATGTAAGATACCATAAACCAAATTTAGTTAGGGGCAAGTCCTGCTCGTGCAGCCCACCCCTTCCTTGCACATGCTTTGGTGTATTGCAAGCTTTTATTCCCCATGTGCCTGGGAGATGAGTAACTACCTAGAGCATACCACCACCAAAACAGAGTTGTTAAAATAAAAGGAAAAAAGAAGCGACCGTTTGGCAAAAGAACTAAGTAACGCTAAAGGAAAAAAGAACTGTTTCGAGCACTCTCGTGCTTTAAACACTCTTGTGTTCCCCATATGCAGGGCTGGAAGGCAGAGGATCTGGTCTGGGTTGCAGACTGCCCACACTCACGCAGCAGGCTTGTGGCACGTCACCTCACCCTTCTGCACCACACTGTGCCCCACCTGCAAGATCAGGATACTGCCTGGCTCCCAGGGATCCTGCCTGTCTGCACTCACTAACCAGCCACTGACACTCTTAGGATTCCTGGGTGGAAGGAAACGTGGAAACACAGAATGCATTAAACTAGGGACGTCTACCTGCACCCTAAAGTTCTTACTTACCAGGCTGGGAACAGCTGAATAACAGAGGAGAGCCCACAGAGATGTGAATCCAAACACATCACTTCCTTCATTTACCAAAGCCCATACAAAGTGCTTGCAAATCTTATGGCTGCATGTATTTTTGGACAACTATAGTTAGTTAGTTTGTTTTCTAACAAGCCGCCAAGGCTGTCCTCTATGCTTATGTGTGAGCATTTCCCAGCTATAGCCTGTTGTAGTCCTTAATTTAAAGGATGGAACAGGGCTTAAAGGTAAAAACAAAGTAAAAAAAAAATCCCACTTTCTTAGCAGCTAAGTAGCCATTGTAAATTCCACACATTTCACAGCACAGAGGGCAGAAGCTGCCTGAGATCTGATTTATTCCTCTCACCACCTTGCCTCCATAACTCTTCCTTGTGGAGGAGAGCTGGATTCATTTGCTTCCCAAGTCAATCAACAGAGTTCATGAGTCAGCCAAGGGAATGCTGAAAAGCAAGAGGGTACGCTCCTGCCCCCAGGAACTGATTACTCTGCCTCTTAATTGTTCCCAGATTCTATTATTCCCGAAGAGACTGGAGCAGCAGCAGCACCAGCCAGCTTGTTGACAACATCCACTCCAAACAGCCAACCTCATCAGACATACAGAAATTTGCATTTCTGCAATCACAGATCTGTTAAGACTACAATAGTTAGGTTATTAAAAAGTTAGGCCTTACAGATGTATATCAGAAGAATCATCTGTCTTCTGAATCAGAGCTGCATATCCTACAGTTTTGAGTCTGCTAGCAAGCACACAGTCAGAAAGCCATCTGATACCAGGACACTTCAAACCAACCAGTAAGGCACTCTGCATATTGCTGATCCAGACAATTCCTTCCATTCTCAGTTTTGTCAATTCCAGTAGCCTCAGTACTCATTTTTCCCCCTGTGCCCTCCTGTCCTCACCCAAATGAGGACAACCAAAGCTTTATTCCACTCTTCACTCATTGTTAAGTGGTGTATTTCAGGCTTTACAATGCTGCACAGTCCTCACTTACTACTACTTCTTTCATGTATTCCGTGCAAGCTGCTGACTGTCTGCAACAGTTCAGGTGACAGCATGTGGAGGGGGAAACGCTACTTTCAGGACTATAAAACCAACCTGAGGTCTGTCCCATTACTCAAACCCTTTACAATAGTAATAAAATGAGTAATCACATCTCCATTACGCTTCATTCAGTACACAGGAGTGTGAGACTAGGAAGTAAAGACAGCTGTTCAATATTGATTTTTATCCTTCTTATTCTTTATGTACCCCTATGCCTAATTTGCTACATTGCTTCCGAGCCTGGCCACCAAATAAGCTATTAATCGCTTCACAGACCTTTTTCTGTGGTGGCCTCCACACAGCATCTCAATCCAATAAGCATTAACTCTTTTCTCAATCTATTCACAAGTTAATGATTTGATAATCTGATTTGACAAATGAGAAATTGGTGGGGAAAAAATTGACCAACACTAGCAAAACTCACCTCTCTATTTAAGCATCCAAAGGCGGCATCTCTATTTGAGATTGTTTCCCCCACCCCCGAAAAGAATCCCACAAGCCCCATCCTTGGCATTTTTTTATGGCAACATTTAAAACACAACAGAGACTTAATGGTTATTTTTCCCAGGGCTGGGAGAAGGTGGTTAGGTAGCAATACTCCCCAGAGGCAGGGAAAGTGAGGAGTATGGTGCCTTATCCAAGGCCACCCAGAGAACCTGTGACAGAGGATGGCTCTTCCCTGCAGCACCGTTACCAATTTCAACTTCAGCACCAAACATTCAACACTTTCTAAAGCTAAAGTTGGGCAATACAATTAAGATGCTTCAAGCTGAACCAGAAATGCCAGAGCAGTACTGACATAAATTCAACTCTGCCATTTTTAATACATCTCCCTGTTTTGGCTCTCTGTACTGGCCAATACCCATGGCTGCTCCTCAGCTGGCTAATTCAGCAAATGAAAAACATGTCCTTGTCTGGATCATCTGGATGACCAGCTGCTGGGAATGGAGACACACAGAAGGAGCCAGGGCCCAAGCTGGAGCTCTGGAGCACAAATGGTGGGTGAAGGAGCCTTTGCCCTCTGAGCTTCAGCCAATGCAGTCACTTATGCCAGTCTCCCTTGGCTTCACCTAAGCTCTTTCCCAGCTCCCACAATAGTTTGTGAAGCATTTTTTTTCCACAGCTGAGGAGAGGCACATCACCTGAGCCGCTCTGGGGGAGAGCACCACCACTCAGCCAGGTAAAGGAAGATTTCTTGTGAGAAATGAGGCATAAGCAACTCACTCAGAGTTATAAGTCCACAAAAAATGAGTGCCGAGACTGAAAGTGCAAATTAATATCAGTATGATCCAATTGGTAAAACCCTTCCATATTCCTCTATTTCTACTCCTATTCTACTCATTTGAGGGCTTTACTGTAAGCCAGACAACCAAAATAATTTCAGTTGGAAAAGAAAACCAAACCAAAATCCCTCCAAAATTTAGCTTCTGAAACCTGGATCATTCCTTCTCTCTGCATAAGCACAGCCCCACAAAGTTGAACTGGTGGATGAAATGGAGTTGTCGTCTCTTAGGGCAGAAGAGGGGAGAGCTGTGGACTTCACATCTGCCTTGCCTCTGGCTAGACAGATATAGCACTGCACCCTCATGTAACCAACAGACATCCTTTCTTTTCCTGTGGCAGCCTCCATCTCTCATATCCTGCCCACTTCCGAGCTTCTTTAGCAAACAAGGTGAGAACCACACAGCCAACAGCTTCCTTCAGCGCACGGCCTTGGCTTGTACTCTCAGCACCACCTACCCTGCAGAGCAAGCCCGTGGAAAAAGCATACAACCCTGTAATTAAAACCAATCATCATCTACAGGTACAAGGCACTGAATTAAAGGTTGCAGTGTTTCCTGTCAAGTAAGTGAATTTGTAATCACTTAGCATCAGTTTCAACACAAAAACCCCCCAATAATGTACAACAAACCCCTCACTATCATGTCACAGTGGTGATTTGAAGTAGGCACGTTCTCTACCATCACTACCACTTGAGCTCAAGTACAAATTACATTAACAGGCAAGCAGACAATACTGGTCTTTGAGCCAGCACTGCAGGACAGAAATGCTGCAAAGTGTGCAGGAACACTCCCATTTTCTGGGCAGCCTTGCCCAAAGGTAAGGTAATGGGCAGTGGTTTAAAGTGGGGGTATTTCCCCCCAGAGCAAATATTTAGCTCTTCAATCAGTTACATGGTTAGCAGCAGGATTTTCATGGCATCGCTTTGCTCACAACTGCCCTGTCAGGAAGTTTGGGATTCTGCTTTCAGCTGGTGACATTTTCTATATTTACAGCAACACTGAAGGTGAAGCATTATGAACAATAATCAAGCATGTCAATATTTTCATTATTAAAATATAAGAGTCAAAAAGTGAGCTTTAAGTTTGATGTCTTGTCTGAGTTGGTGCACTCAGTTCCCCATCATCATCCATGGAGAAAAGAGGGGAACACCTTCAGAGTGATTCATGTCATTCTAAAATAGACTCCTCTCATCTCTCAAAGTTCAATTTCTTTCCACTGACAGTGATAAATGCCTGCATGATCAGTCTGACACGACAGTCCACTTTGAACACTAAATTATTCTTGCCCCTTTGCTCATCCCCACCGCTTATTCAAACTCCATACCATGGTATGGCTGGCACAACTATTTACCAGGCCACTCTGTAAGCCAGCTCATGAAACTAATCCAGGCAAAAAATAACTGGAGGGAATGGGAGTTGAGGTGTTTTAGGTTTTTTTATCCACTGTCCAGATCAGCTGCCTGACCCGTTTCAGTGTAGCCCCTGAAAGAGTTGCACTGGAACACCTGTGAAGGTGCTGATAGTGATACAGGGACTAGATAATCACACAGATTTCAGGCACGTGGGAGTGAATGAAAACAAGCCATGTATTAAAAGACCAAAGGCCAGAACTCTTGGCTATCTGTTCTCAAAAATAAAACAAATAAAAATCGTTCTGTCTGGCCTAAGGCATTCCTCTCCAGGCAACAGCTGCTATTTTGTGTGGTGCTTACCCACAGGTCCCATTTGGAGCGCCTGCATAATGACTCCTGAAGTAAGGTATTCCTGCACGGGCAACAACCATCCCTCAAAGGCAAACTATTCCCTACAGAATGCAGAAAAGAACCAGCAGTGTCTAACCCTGTCAGTCACAGTTTGAATGGACTTTAAAAAAATGCTAGCAAAAGGTGTATCCCTTTTTCAGAACTAAAAGCTCCTCTTTTGCCCAAGCTGAATTTCAGCAGTTTTAGACCATGCATTGCTAAATAGTCTCTTAAAACAACTCTTTTTGCAATTCTGCTCTCTTTTGGGGGAATGGGAAGAGGAAAAGGAACAGAGAAAAGCATTCAGAGAACAGAAAAGAACAGAGAAATTGTGCATTCTTCAGACTATGGTTAACCTCATCTACTGTTGGTGACAGCCTGGATCCAACAAAGAGGTTGGATAAGAGACTTCCAGAAGTCCACTCTGACTACATATTTTTATGATTCTGTATTGGGGTTTCCTTAAGAGTCTTTTCTGAAATCAAGTCTCGACTGACTTTTTTCTCACAATGGTCTTCACAGGTCATTTACACCTTCAAGGCCTCAGGCTCCATTTAGCATCACCCCTCTGTCCAGCTGCCTTCTCTCACTCTGTTTTCCATGTATGACATAGCACAAAACCAGGTGCACAGCATGAACACTCAGGAAAAGAAGCAAGCAAAGCCACAACACCATGGTGGCAATACTCCACCCATCACGACCAAAGGAATGTCATGAACAGGCACTTGGGGCTGCATTCATGTGTCTCTATGTATGCCAAGAGATCCACACAAAGTTATGGTTGAGTCATGTTCAACATCGGACCTTTGGATGGAAGAAGGAGGCATTAATGCACCCTGTCTCCAAGCTTCAGCAGGTGCTACTCCCCATTCCACTTCTTATTGCACCCAGGAAAAAAGTAGAAAAATAAATCAGGGAAATCAGGATGGTTCCTTATTTGCCAGCTATAGTAGAAAGGGCAGCTGTGGAGAGGATTTCTTCTCTGGCTGCAGAGGAGCCAGCCACTCTCCTGCTGCCACAGGTTAGATCTTGTCCCTCCCTCCTACAGGGGAAGGAATGGAGACTTTCACTTGTCCTCTCTCTGGGCAGAAGTCCTGGACTACAAATAAGAGGTTCTATTTGGCAGCTGGGTGTTGGCCCCACAAGAGGACTCTGCCCTAAATAATATCAAGCATCTGCCTCTAAAACAGGAAACACCACAAAAGAAAACATCACCCAAGTACATGAGTTCCTCTGCTTCTAAGGAACCCAGAAATATCCCCACACCATTCAGCATCTCCTATCCAACCCCTGCCAAGCCACTGTGCCAGGCCAGGGCTCACAAGCAATGTGATAACTTTTGTGCAGTTCACCTGGCTAGCTCCTCAACATCCAGGCACATCCTCTCTGCTCAAGTGTGTAGAGATAGCCCTGCTAGTTTTTCTGAGTGGCAGTGGGGAAATAAGCACTCAAAAAAAAAAAAAAAAAAAAAAAAAAGATGGGGGACTTGCATAGCCCCTGCCATTTGCTTGGCTCAGACACAACTTCAAGGATTGCTGTAATTGTCTAAAAATCAAACAAGTGGCTGATAGCACCAATTAACACCTTCCAGCATAACAATACCTTCATCTCATCTCTCCCCATTCTCTCAACAGCTTAACATATTGGCACCCTGAACGACTCCTCTCCCAGACAGCAGACAAACAGTGATGTGGAAGGGAGTGAGGAATGAAGGTGTGTGCACGGTGTCCTAGCATAAGTGAGGCAGCACAAAGTACTGATGGTTATAAAATATATTAGAACAAAAGAAATCAGACCTTGACTTGAGACAGCCGAGAAAGTGGAACAAATCTAGAGAAATGTTTTTTTATACAGACTCAGACCACTTTTTGTTAATAGCTGAGATCTTTTTAGTCTTCCAACAAAGAATACAGTGCCCTCTTTACACTGGGAGGGAAAAGCCATATGAACAACTTAAACTGGGGGAATATTTGAAAAAGATCTTCACATTTTCTTCAGAATAAAGAAGTAATAAACACAAATAAGTTCTTATGCTTAAGCTACCTCCTCTTTAAGCTTCTTGTGTGAATGTAAGTTTGCAAGCTCAACCACAAGCAAGAGTCTTGCATTGCACGAGCATGTAAGCCTGTTCCCACGCACTGCATATTCAGTATATGGATTGGGTACTGCATGGAGCAGCAGTCAGTTCTGGTGAACAAACACAGAATAGCCCAAAGAGGAAACTCAGGTTTCAGAAGAGACACTATCTTCTGCAATTACAACATAAGTCTGGAGTACATTGACTTGAGCCCACTGGACTTGCCCTAAATTTGCACCAGTGTGACGGAATAGAGCATTATGCCTAACAGGGAGAGGAAAGGGTCACTGGCTGCTCTTTTATTCAATACACTGTTTTACACTGAAAGTAATAGGACTCTGGATTGTGGGATTCCCAGGATTAAAGAAAAGCCAAGCTAGTGGACAGGCAACACCTATTAGACAAGCAGCTATAACCAGAAAAAGTGAACAGTTTCTGGATCGAGACCTCTTAGGGAGCTGGTTTTTTTATTCTCCCAGAACTTGTGCTACCATTTAAAATAATAAAACAATTATCCTTGCCTCAAAAGAAGGCTAATTACCCTCCCGGTGACACTGCCCATCTACCTTCAGACACGCTGGAGGGGTAGCTGCAGCTTGGGTACATTCCCAACAGGGAGAAGCCTCGGGCTTTGCTCCCTCACCAGAGCTGGGAAGGAAGGACGGCTGCTGGGAAAGGAGCAGTAATCCCAAACCGGCCAAACCAGGCCGCCTTCCACCACTGCCCAAGGGCTTTCGCCTCCAACATTGAAATGCTAATCTGACTTTGTAAACCCATAAACAAAAACAAAGAGGAGGACACAAGAGGTAAAAAGCCTCCCTGAACTCCATTCCCGAACCCAATCTCCAGCATTCAGGCTCTGTCTGACGGAGCATGATTTTGCCCACAGGAGTGAGTCCCACAAACTGATATCAAAATTGCTGACAGGCAGCATCTTTATGGTCAGATGCATTTAAATGGCCCCTTCCACCACACACTGGAATATCCTTTGTTTCAGAAATCTCTGAAAACAGCTTTCTACTGCAGCAACAGGCCAGACACAGATCTGCTAGTCTTACTTACTGCCCTTTTACAACAGGACACCATCAAATATTAAAAATTCTAAAGCCCAACTGGCTTCTGCAGCTGGGCTCCAGCTTGACCTTGCATGCACTGTACCCACTTTCTCTGCCTCCCCCAAACCCACACCTTTAAGACCTATGCCTGCCCACCAGCTCATCTAATGGGGGCAAGCACCTTCCCAGAGACCCCAGCTGGGAGTTGCAGGTGGGAATCACAGATCTGGGTTTGACCCACGAAGGCTGAGGGGAGTGTAGGAAGGATAGCAAAGGTCGGCTTGTGGAGAGAGCAGATCCAAGGGCTTGGAAGTGGAGATGCTAAATCTCAGAGATCAGTAGGGACACAAGGACATCCCAAGGCTTGCTGGCTGTCCTCTCTGCTCTCCCTTCAAACCCTGTCAGCATACCCACATCTGTAGAGAGTCAGCACAGGGGGTCATGTCTTACCAGCGAATGCTCCCTGCCAGAAGGAGCACTGAAACCATCTAATTACCCCGAAAGCTGCCCTTTTGTTTCCCATCCTCCCTGTTTTTTTCTGCCTCCTGACCTGTTTTCGAGGGCATTTTGGGCTGCCTGTCATGTGGAAGCCAGATTTTAAAGACAAAGCAATGGCTCAAGATATTTATCCCTCTGCTGCCTCCAAGGACACTGCTGCTACAACCAATCTTCAGGGAAAAAGAGGACAGAGTCAGCAACATGGACCACGGGTAAAGGGAAAGCTGTTCTGCATGCCGCAGCAATTCCTTACTGGGGTAGCTGAAGCCAGCCGTGGTTAACTTAGGCCAGAAGGTCCAAGGGCTCTTCTCTGCCAAGTTTAGCTCTGGATGACAGTGAAATGTGCTTAATTTGACAGTTTCATTTTAACATGTATGGGCAAAGTCTAGAAGGAGACAGTGGCAGCAGCAAGGGAAGAGAGTTGGATTATTATAAGGTAGCTTTCCTGTTGCCTCAACCCAGTGCTTAGCACTAAAAATGGATACAAAAAAATTAAAGATGTTAACTCTTCACCCTAGCAATGAAATTATCAAACACAGAGTGTCTTCAACACGGTAAAAGTCCTCTCATACATTATAAAAATCAGCCTTTCACTATACATTTCAAACTGCCACACCTGTAGCATTACAAAAGCTGAAAGCTTGGGCATATCACTGGGGCTAGAAAACACAAGGAAACTTTCTGTTTATTTCTCTTTTAACATTTTTTGGTTTTTAAAATCTATAATAAAAGAAGTTATGGCACTGATATGACTTCTGTGTTCTCCTCAAACTATTGGAAATACACCCTTGTGAGCACATGCAAAATGCAATTCCTGGAGTGGACATTGCAGCAATAGAGAGAAATAGGTGGTCAACAAGAAGTTTAAATCGGTGGAATCTTGCCAAATGCAAGGAAAGAACCTGGCTTGTGCCTGTGTGCCAGTGGGGACAGGGAAGAATAATGCTTCAGAAGTACAGGAGAACATCTGGTCCCTGTTTGACTGTTTCTCCTCAAGAACTGTCAAGTGCATCTTTCCTTCCCTTTGCTTTTCACCAGGTGATACTAAGCCATGGGCTCAGTTACTGTGCATGCCTTGGCATCCACTTCCATGAGCCCAGCGCATTCTTTAGGCTATTTGAAGACAGGATTTGTTGGTAGACCATTGCCAGACATACTGATCACATACCAGGTGTGCCAAACGCCAACTAAAGCGAAAGAATATAAGCGTGCGTCATCCTCTCCCTTCCAGGCTCTTGATAAGACCACTCTGGCAGCCCAGCAGTGGCTACTTCATGACCACCACCCCCGTCTGCTCACAGTCCCCACGTTGGGGAAGCTGCCCTCTCCATTTCACACAAGTGCATCCCAGGCATGCAGGGCAGTGAAGGGTTAATTTAATTAGTTCTGTGTGTGCTCAAAGAATTACAGGCAACTTCATTTAATTATTAAGTAGCCAATCAGGTAATCTCTGTATCTGATTAGCACGCTAATGAAATAATGTCTTCCAGTTCAAAGCTGTCATTCCAATCAGGAGACAGCCCTTCAGCTAGAAGGAAAAGCTGGCCAGGTTTCCATGGGCTCAAGGCTTTGGATTTTGAAGAGGGGAGCAGGGAGCAAAAACATTCCCACCTTCCCTCTCCTTGTCTCTGCCTCTGCACAGAACACCGAGGCTCCCCCTTCCAGATGGGCAGGCACGTGAGTTCCAGAGAGGCTCCCTGATGCTCCAGGCAAGCGTCCTGCATCACCACCACCACCTCACATCCCTTCTCTCCTGCTCTCAGACGCACAGGAAGACTCCAGTCTACAGAGTCTGGAGAGTGCCAGGCTATTACGAGTATTGTCTGGGCACTGCCAGCTGAGAGATCTGCTAAATATGTGGGGCATGGCTCTGCTATGGTCCGCATGGGAGAAGAGTCACACAGCAAAGCCGTTATAGCACTAAGAGGAAGCCAGAAACCTTCCTCCCTCCCCCATGCCACGCTCTGCTCCTGTGTCATATGCAGTTATTTCCAGCCTGGGGAAAAGTGCAAGGCGGCAGCTGTCACACGAGGCAAGGACTTGCCCCTTTTAAACAGGGATTTCAGGACTAAATGACCCATTACAATTAACACAGCTGCAAGAACTGGGACACTTCCACACAGCCCAAGAGGGGCTTTGGGAGTGGGGGAGGAAAGGAGGAGACAAGCAGAGGGTTAGGAACATACTTTCAAGACCTGGCGTGGAGTCTCCCATCCCTCCACCTTTTACGCATTAGCTCAGCTGTCCTCTTCTAACTGCTACTGTTCAGCCTAAGCACAGCAGGGTGGGATGTGTAGCCATTGCCCAGCCCAAGCCTGACACACACTTCCTCCTTCGGCCCCTTCCTCACAAACTGCATCTGCTCAGACCCTGCTCAAACTCCCTTTCCCAAACAGCAGCACCAGCTACTCCACTGCACCACGGCTGCTTTGTGCATAGCTGCACACATCCTAACTTTTAATTAGCTAGCCGAGGTTTATCAGAGGAGCTGCAGCAGGATGTGGTTCAGCACAACCAAACCATCCCAGTTTCTACCCAAGGAGCCTGGTAGATGTTGCTGTCCAAGCTCCAGCCTGTGCTGCTGCCTCTGTACTTGTGTGTCCCCACTGCCAGTTTAAACCCTAACTCATCTCCAATTGCCACAGCTGCCAGCATGTCTTTGCACTTCTGAGCTCTAGATCATCTTCCTGATGATGTTTCCACTCTGCCGGTGCCTTTCCCAGGGAAAGGGTGGAGCCTCCAGGATGCTCACACCAAATAGCACTGGTTTTAAGTCACCACTCCAAAAACAAATACTGACAGAATCACAAGAGAAAACAGAAAAATTGTGAGCAGTCCCCAGCAGCCAGCCGGCCGGCTTTCTATGAGAATGCACAAGTGTTGACACTTTTTGTTGACCCTTTTTATCCTGAGTGTATCCCATGAACAAGAAACAGCGCTGCTGAGAGGGAAGAAACACATCTCCCTCTTTTCTCTCTGCTGACTACAGCCATCCCAACTGAAGGAAACTGGTTAGATCAAGAAAGTCGGGCTTGGACAGCACAATAAAGCATCTACTAATAATCAATCCCTTCACAGCAGTCTTCCTGCCAACTGGCTAAGTACTAGGCAATGATTATAAACTGTAGTTACTACTCCAAGGAAAAACAACACAACATCATATGGCGGCCCTTAAATTCTGAAACCAGTCCTGCTTACAAAAAAAGACAAGTCTTTCTAACTGCCTGTCCCAAAAAAACCCTCAGCCCTGAAATCCAAAGCTGAGTTCATCCCAGCTTGCGCTTCACTAGTCACAAAAAAAACCCCCAACCAACCAAAAAGCAATAAAGTTTCCATCAATAAAGTTAACAGAAAATTCTAAAAGTGCTGGGAGGGGGAGTCTAACGTCTCCCAAGATACTATTGTCACCCCTCTCTTTCTGGCATCCCACTCACTACGTGTGCAGGAGAACCTGGCAGGGCAGGGCTGTCCCAGCACTGATTAACCAGCACAGATGCAATTCGAGCCCAACTTAAACACAAGCGACTGAAGTGGCCACCTGGGGACCCGCATTCCTTGACAGCTCTGCCGCCCCACACATTCCAGCCCCCTCATCCGAGGCCCTGAAACCGGGTCAGGGAGGCACAGCATGACCTGATCTCCACCTCTGATAGCACCAAGCCCTGTCCCATCCCCTCTTACCACCCTTGCCACAGCCAGGCCAGATGTGTTGCCTCCCTCCACTGAAAAGCGCAGAGCAAGGATACAGATACCCATCCAGGCATGTGCAGAGACACCCTCTCAATGCCACAGCTATTTGCAGATCAGCCATCATCCAAAACTTCCCAAAATGACAAAGTCTGGGCATTTGGCAGGTCAGATGTTTACTACAGAGAGTAGTTTGTTCCACCAAGGGACTCGCAACACCCTCGCAAATTACACATTGCCCTTTACGGGATGCCACAGCAGCTGGAAGCAGCTCGCTCCTCACATTCCTTAATAAGCACTTCCATTGGAGAGCAAGGTGGATGCAGGGCATCAGCTGCAGTTAGCCATAACTGAGAGCTGGGCTCCCTCTCCTCATGCTCCCAGCACTATCTGTGGTCTAAGAATACCCAGCACCACCCACCCTGCTGGGGCAGGGGGAGTCAAGTGGTCCGAGCTCCCAGGCATTGCAGGTCTCCCTGTTAGAGGAGACTTTCACTCTGCCTCCCCCAAGCAGCAGCCTTCAGCGGGGCCCCTCGATAGCTGGTTGAGATCCTACAGATCATGGAAAGATAATCCATTGCACTACTAATGCACTACTGCAGCTGTCCATGGAGAAAATCCCCTTTCAACCAAAAAAAACCCCTCAAGCCCTTTGATCCTTTCCAACTCACAATTATCTTAAGGGCAAAATAGTCTTCAGTGCCTCAGCACCTTGTATCAGGCTGAAAGAAAGGAAATCGAGACTGCTATTCCCTGTTTATTCTACATGGCTGCCCTGTCCAACAAGGCAAGCTGCTCCAGCCTCTTCAGCACAGGCAAGCAAATCCTGATGGATAGATATCTGCATTGCTGGATGACCAGAGCCACAGAGAAATCTTTTTCTGGGCAAATTTTTTGGTTTTTTTTTGTTTTGCTTTTAAAAAAAAAGCCTGAATTTCTAAAAAAGAGTTTTGCACTATTTTGATTTTGTGCAAGACTGTCAGCTACTGTGAAGTTTTACTGATTTCAGCTGCACATTCAGGACTGACTGCGGAATGAACAATTTACAGGCTCACCATCTAACTCCAATCTAAAACTTTTCTAACCAGAATGTTAACTTGGAAAAGAAAAAAGAAATGTAGCAAGGCTTGATATAGCCCAGAACCCTTTCACGGAGGGTCTTACTGATAAGGTTTCTTCCCCAGGTGCCCTCATTGCTGCATGACCTCTTGTTACCTGTGCAGGCTCACTCCACCTGCTACCCAGGGCTGCAGTGCGATAAGCGTTTCTTTCAGCAGAAGTGTCAGCTATAAAAAGCCCTTCCCCTCCCCACTGCCTGTTTCCATTCCTGTGCCACTGCTTCAGTCATGCTGGTTACAACCCTTTTGTGGGGCTATGGAGGGAGCTGGCTGGGGGAAACTGCTTCTGGTGAGACATAGCTCACTTTAAAGAAAAAAGTGTTGCGGTTTTTAATCCGGGCGAGCAGTTTTACTGCCATCCGTGATGGTGGCAGGGGCTGCCGTGGGAAGGCAGCTTGAGAATTGATGTCCTCAGGTTTCACCAGACACTGGTCATGAGTCCACACTAACAACACAGGGCAAAAGAGCCACGTGATGTCCAACTCTCCAGTGAAGAACATGAAAATATGAAAGAAAAAAAAGTCCCTTCTCTAATGCTCTGAAATCCTATTAATTTCAGAGGTACTACACTTTTATATAATGGTTTTCAGAAAATTCATCAAAAAATCCCAACAAAGTAGTACCCCTTGTGAGCATTTCTCCATCAATCAACCCCTAATAAGTTTGGAATTCTGGACTGACTCAACCTAAAGCAACAGGACTGCTGGAGGCTTGGACACGCTTTCCTAGAGGGAGTGCTCAGCATACTTGGCCACTCCAATCATCCCAAACATGTTTACATGCCACTGCACACATGTGGCTTGGGAAGTATGCGGGACACGACATGATCTTTGCAAGAGGAGGGTGCAGTAAAGAGGAGAAGCAAAGAGAAGCACTGAGAAATGTCATACACAGGGACATGCAGGGCTGCCATTTTCCGTGATCAGACTGGGAACCCTTCTGAAACCAGGACTCACTTTTACTTGCAAGTACAACATAGTTTGCATTTGAAAATGCATTTCACTTCTACAGACAGCCGTTAATGTTGTGTATTCAGGGGACATGAAGAGACTTACATGGTGGGCCAGTAAGGGTTAGGCCTAAGGGAGGTCACAAAATACCACAAGAAAGTATGGAAGGGGTCTTTTTCCTTGCTTATTTTTCAGCATTTGAACCTTCCCAGCATACCAGAAGAGGGAGCCTTTGACTCCTCTCCCCTGCTCATCATTTGTTTTATATTAGCAACAATGACAAGCTCTATTAAGAGTCAAGCTCTTTAAGTGAACTCTCACCCTTTGCCTCCTAAAACAAACAAAAAAACCCAAGCAAGGAAAAAAAACCTCCAACCACAGCCCTCTTTGCCTTGTGTTATGGATATATAAATATTTTTACTGCCACACAACTCCCTACATACAGGGCTCACCAGGAAGGAGAATACTAGATTTGCCTTCCAACCCTTTGGCCATACAAAGCTCCAGCCCCTTTACAGCACGCTTAACTGGAGAGAAAGAGCCAGAGAATTAATGGCTTTACCAAAGAGGAGGAAAAAGACCCTCCAGAGCTCCTTTTACATCACCAGCTCCAGGAACCAGAACTAAACTACGGCTAGAGTTTCAAGAGCCACAGTGGATTGACCCGGCAGCTTGCAACCACCAAAAGCAAGAGGTCCCGCTCCCACCACAGAACTGCAACCCCCGTAAAAACGCGGCCAGGACCCAGTCAGCAGCTGGGATGGTGCCAGGAAAGGGGCAAACCACAGAGCCAGAAGCGTGGCTGAAGCGAGGGCTTGAAAGGGAGCGAGATCTTCTTTCTAGCAGCCAAGATCTTTCTGGCAGCCGGCAGCCCCCAAAAACAGAGCTTCGTGTTTCACTGCCCCCTCAGCAGTGCATGTGCCCTCCTTCCCACCAGGCTGAATACGTCAGCTTGACCACACTGATGTAAAAACCAATAAAGACGCTCCCCTCCATTACTGAACCAAGATAAGTTACTCTACGGAAGAGCTGAACCAGTGTTAAGTGCACCCAAGGGTGAAGAGCTTGCACTGTTTAAATCAGATCAGTCCAAAAACTACACTAAACTGGTGGCCTAGCCCAAGGTAGGGGTCCCTGAGGACCATTACCCCCCTTATGTTTCAAATAATTTAGTGCTAACTTTAAGTACTGCCTTCCCCAGCCAGCCCTCAGCAGTCCTACTGTGGATAATACCAGCAGCTTTGCTTTTTCAGTGGAAAGCTGGTGTTTTAGCTAAGCATTTAGAGTATATAAAGAGTTTGTCAAAAAGTTGAGCCAGCCCTGAAAGGAGTTGCCACATTGGGCTACAAGACCACCTCTGAGCAAAGCAAAGACCTTGACTGCCATCAGCACTTAGTGTCGAGTTATTCCCCCATCCCTTGCAAAGGAGGTCTATAAAGCCCCCCCAAAAAGCAAAAAAATGAGTGTTCTGGCAGTAAGCAAACTGCACTCTCACCACTTTTCCCCATCAGCTGTTTTCTGTTCCTCACACAAAAGGCTGCAAACCCCTCCTAATTGCAGGAGCCTTCCACCTAACAGACCCTGCTCCCGAGGCCCTCCTCCCCAGGAACTGGGGGAGAACTGGGGCACAATAGGAAGGAGACCGACTAAAGGGAATAGATCTGTTAAATTAACGCATTTTCTGTCAACCAAATCAGCTGCCCCTAGTGCTATTGTTGGTGAAACAATGGAGACCCCAGGAATGGGCACCCATTAAAAGGAACAAGCCTGCTGAAAGGATACACTCTGAGGCACAGCCTTGTGTGTTTAACAGGATTCTCTACTGTAAGGAAGGAGGAATCACTAGGCTGCATTGTTCCCACCACCACAGCAGATGCTGTTGCTTCTGGTAACGAGGAGGGGGAAAATTTTTTTTTTTTAAAAAATTCATACATACCTACAATAAGGTTTACATGATAAACTTTTAATTCGGGAATTTTAACTCCTTGGCTGTTGTCATTTCTACCCATAGCCCTTTTCTTGAGGAGATTTTTGCCTGAAAGAAGTCTATGAAAGCATCCATTGCCATTACAAAAGTTAATTCTTCACCCTTCAGGCAGGCACTTAACAGATGCCAGGGGCAGAATGGCACAGCTCTGCAGCATTATGCGCTGGGAGAGAAAGACCGCAGTTAAGCAGGTCTACATATAAAGCTGCAACACTTTAAAGGTGTTACTTTCAGCTGGTTTGGTTAGAGCAAATTCCACAAGGAAAAACTTTTGAGGCCTAATTTAGATGCGCTGTGTGGAAGTTTAAATCGGTTGGTTGAATTGGCATAGGTTTGTTTGTGGTATTTGCGTCATCTTAAACAAAGCAAATTGCAAAGTCATATTTAAGCTCCTACACAAACTAATTTTTTTTCTGGTGGGGAAAGACTTGCACCTGATTATCTTAAATCGGTTTTAAAATAAATTCAGCTTAAACCGTTAAACTTGTGGGTACACAAACACTTCAGCTAACACCAGACAGGATTTTCAGTGTCAGCTGTGCCAGTAGAATTGCCTATACTGACACCACATAAAATCTGTAATATCAGCCTCCACGTACTCCATGAAATCGCTGAAATTCTTATCGTGTTCCTCCTCTCTTCTGCCTTCGACTGCTACAGTCATTCCCCAACTCCCCTGTCACATAACTCAGATCCATTCAAAATGTTGCTGTCAAAATAACCTTCCTTATCCATTGTTCAGACACCCTTTGGCTTCGTGCAGTCACTACTTGTTTCTTTTCATAGGCTTAAGATAACGTTTTAACTCACACATCAGCCTCCTGAACTACCTATTCCTTTTTAGGTTTTTTGTATCCAATTACACTAGAGTATCATTATATAAAATGTAAACACTTGTGTAAAAGTTTAGGATCTACAGTTGGGAAAGATGTGACTTGCATTTGAAATGGAAACTGATACAATGCTTTCCAATTTGCAGACCACTTGAAACAACAGCTCTGAGAAGTATCTCTCTGCCTCCCCCCTCCATTAATCTCAATGAACTCTAGAGCTCAACACTGACATGTAGAGTGTTAATGATTCTATTATGAACAGAATAACTAAGACAGCAAAAGCAAAGACCTGCAAAGTAAGAATGGATGCTGGAAGAGACATGGGGAGAGGGATGGGGCACTGCAGCAACTAAACCAGACAGTGGCTGGGACAGGTAGAAAGAACAATAAAATCAGTATTAACCCTTGATTTTGTTTTATTTTTTAAACAACGAACACCCAGCTCACACTCTCTATTCTGATTAACCTGATGCTGCCCAGGGGAAGTGGAGCATCGGAGTGACCATAGTAGATAACCCAAATTCACCCAGTGGTCCATAAATGGGCCTCTCCACACAACAGGACCAACACTTTCTTTTCAGTAGATTTGAATTCCATAATCTTTTCCAACCCTGTCTACTCTCTGTACAGCACCTCTCCCTGCACTGCCAGTAACTCTACCTTTCCTCAGACAATGTGCTTTTTCTAAAGCAAGGTGCTTCACACGAGAGGGAAGTTTTAGTGAGCAGATTTATTGTTCACTGTTGCTTCAGTCGCTGCCCACTCCCACTTCAATGTTGCCTACTGTGAACAGAAAAATGGCACAAGGGATGGACATCCTAATGACTGAACTATTCTACTGAAAAGGCATTTAAACTCAGAACTACCCTTATTGAACATAGCAGACCTGCCTGAATTCATCAGCTTGCAGCACCTTCTTGCTGCATTGATCTTAGATTTTAAATTCTTCTGATCAGAAACTACCTGGCCATCTCAACTATTACAGAGCAGGAGGAGGCACCAGTAGACACTGTATATGCTACAGCAATACAAATAACAACACAGCACCAGACCCGAACAGCTATAGAGGGGTGAAGGCTGTACTTGCTACTGTACCCTACTGTCTGTGTAATTAACCCCATACAAGCTACTGACAGAACAGGAAGGTTGTGCCACTTTGGTGTCATGGATCACAAGGGACACACCCAAAGGGCAGAGCAAGGGGATCCACAGAGAATTTTCAGAAGGACTTAACGTGATAGGACAGTGGAGGTCAAAGCATATTTGGCCATCCTGTCCTCACTAGTAAAAATTCTTTTCAAAGTATTAAAATTCTAACACACCGTTTGACACATTATATTTTTTTTCTTTTAAAGATGTATCTGGTTTGCACAGATAGAAGAAACCCTGTTCTCTGCTCTCCTCCAGCTCTCTCTCTCTGCACACTCTTCCTCCTTCTGGGGGACCCAGGGGAGCAGTAGCAGCCGCTGGTTTCTAACAGCCACATAGTATTCCTGACAGAAAGAGCCTGTTCAAGAACCGGCACAGAGATACCACACTAGAGAAGGAAAAAGGTAGGCAAGAGCAGCAGGGCCCTGCCTGTGGGTGGGAGGAATGTACCTAAAGGCAGAGCCAGAGCCTGAAATGTTAGGAAGGGGCAAGAGGCAAGGAAAAGCATCTTAAAGCTGTAGTGAAGTTAACAGCAGCGGCAATTTGCCCAAAGGCGCTTTTAAAAACCACAGGAAAAGATTTATGTTTTCCCTGTGTAATGTGGCTTTCCCCCCTTTTCCAAATAAACTAAGTTAACAACAATGTTTTGACTATTTTCAAGCACGTTCTGGAAAGTCACCTCCCCTCGACCTACCCAGGCAGAAGTTCCTAAATGTTTGAGTCCACAGCTCCTGAGAGCACATGCCAAAGAGCTGGGTGGCCATGCCACACTGGCTCCTGTCCAGTATTTTCAAGTTGTGCTGAAATACGGTTGAAAACGTTAAATATTCTCCCGATATTTTCGATACAAACAAACCCTACAGCTGCCAGAAGGATATTTCAGTTGCAGCGGGGAAGGCACATGGCCAGGAGATACTTTGACACAAGAGGTGTCCCACATTACAGTTCAGCCTTGAAGAGGGAAATAAATCACTCCCTATCATCACTTGCACTAACTTGACTGCGGAAAGCATCCTTTCTGTCCATCAAGGCAATGACTACCAAAAAAAACCCCATGCTCCACACAGCCACACCTTCTCCTGCTGCAGTGCTGTTAGAGTAGGTAAGGACAAACTCACTGATGCAGATTAGTTTGATGCAGGGAGGTTGGATCAGATGACCCAGTGCGGTCCCTTGCAACCTTACCCATTCTGTGATTCTACAAACCACCAAGAAATACGCCATGACAATCGAGCCAACACAACTAAAAGACTACTTTTGAAGTGGCATGAAAGTTTTGTACAGCAGATGGCTGACAAGGCAGCCATTTAAAAGGGGAGGAAGGAAAAAAAAAGAACATCCCACCCCAGAAGGCAGAAGTGCTCTCTGCCATCCTCAGATCCATGTAAAAACACGGCATGAAGCCGAACACGTCCCGGAGCACCCGCTTCTGTCCCACTGAACTTTTGACCTGCTGGCGGTAGCTGAACCCCTCCTGAGTCCATTGCCGGGTGATGCTGCAGCAGGGATTTAAAAAGAGGAACCCTGTGCCTCGTCAGGCACCTGCATCTGCCAGAGCCAGCATGAGGGCCAGCTGTGCCCACCCCCTCCACAAACAACGCCCAGGGTCCGGCCTGATGGATGTGCCTCTTTCTTTTTGGACACCCCTTCCCCTGCAGTCTCTGGCTACACACCGGTCCAGCAAAAAGAAAAATAAGACATTTGCTTCCTAGGTTTCTGCCATCCAGCTGCTGATGGCAGCCCTTCATCTGGAAGCTTCACCTTCTTTTGGGCCACTAAGTAGAGGATAAAGGGTTTGCATTTAAAAAGTGGAGAGGAAAAAAAAAAATAAAAAAAAGAAGAGACCCACAGATCCATTCTGCCTCTCTATACTACTAAGGACCCCAAACTTCTCAAATACCCTCAGCAAATCTGCTCGGCACAGGAGGGATGGGTCCAGATGGTCTATCACTATAGAGTCTTCCAGCTAGCTATGGACAGACCCACCAGAAGAAAAAAAATATCAGGTGGGAAGGGGCAAGGGGGGAAGAAAAAAAGTAGCTAGAGCTTTTTAAAAACGTCCAAGAGAACACCACAAATTAGAAGATCAAGTTTTGTCTGGTTTGAGGACTGCAGGGACAGTAGCAGTGAAACCTTAATCTCACTCGCCTACTGAAATTGGAGGGAGAGTGGGAGCAGGGGATATTTGTTTCAAGCAGAATTAAGGCTTGTTTAAAACTTTTGCCTTCTGTAACGATGTTGTAACAGTTTAGCATCAAACTCCCCACTGG
Source organism: Orthonyx spaldingii (assembly GCA_013397795.1). Lineage (NCBI taxonomy): Eukaryota > Metazoa > Chordata > Aves > Passeriformes > Orthonychidae > Orthonyx > Orthonyx spaldingii. Next base: position 789,813 of record VZTJ01001275.1, read on the forward strand.
AGATACATTGGTATCAGAAAAGCAGAATAAAACTCCCACCAATCAGAATTTAAGCTCAGAGGAGCTCACACCTCCTAGGAAGTAGAGAGTATCCAAGATGAGCCAGCTGCATCCAGCGTAAGACCATCCCTTAGAGATACTGGGCAGAGTTGGACAAACATTAGCTGTGAAGCTCAAGGAGTCTGAGGACGATCAGCCTCCAGCTGAAACCCTCTGTGCCTGAGATCTCAATTTCTCCTTCCAGACACACAGATTTGCTCAAAGCACCCGTTTTACTCTGCATCCAAATGGACTGTGGCGATCACCCCTGGGTTACTCATGAGGGGTAGTAACTCTTGAGGGAAGGGGCACTCCTCAATCCACTGGTGTTCAGCCACAAGCACACCTCCCCACAACAACCAAAGCTAAAGCAAGAAAACATAATTCATGCATGAGCACTGACTCACTTTTTGATGGCTGGCTAGGGTTATTTCCCCTTAATACGTGCTTTAAATCCTGGCATCTCCACAAACCCCCAGCAGAATAGCCACCTCCATTTTATTCAGACATCCCTGAAACTCAAGCATGTCTGAGGTAGTGGCGAGACAGCCAGAAGGGGCACTGAAATTATTAAGTCCAAAACCATGGAAGACGTAGTCTTCTTTATGAAGCTAAATAAAGCACGAATAAAAAAAAAATCACACAGAGCAGTCCTCTTAGATAAAAGTGTAAATCCCACCGCTGCCCATTGGTTTCAAGCCGTGAACTATTTGAGCAAGCTCTTTGTGCAAAGATCTGCTCCCAGACATCCCAGCAACCAGTGATGAGACTGAAACAACTACACCAGGAAAGTGGCAACAAGATGGTGAGCTTCAAGGAACGGCAACTTTTGAAACTGCTTGTGCTGGGCTGCTCACACTGTGCCGGGGAAGGAGATTTACTCCACGTGCCTGAAGAAGCAGAGGTCTGACAGCTGCATCCGTCCTCTCACAGCATCCCGATTTTAACCGCAATTTCCACCGACCCTCGGACAAACGCCATTCTTTAAAACCCATTTCTGCCAAGTGCTGCAGGCCATCCACGTGCGCGGAGTTTTTTGGCGATGTTTTTGGCGTGCTGCTTCTGCTCTGCTACACCCCCAGCACCAACGCGCGCGCATTCCTCCTCCTCCCGGGCATCCCCCCCAAAAAAGCAAGTTAATTTGTTCCGAGTGATGATGTTAACTCCCCCAGCCTAAGCGTGCTCCGAGAACCAAAGGGGAGCCCACATTTACTTCATTTGTGAAGCAAGCCAGATGCTAATTGCCTCCAAAGGTGAAAGGCTAGTGCCTTGGCCCTTTTATCATTGTAAATTCAGGTTCCTTCAAGACTTTGCGCTGCTGGGCCCGGAGAGCCTCCCCCTTTAATGGTCTGGCATCAATAGGAGGGGGAGGGGAGTTCCCTTTCGCAAGAAGTTGCATCATTGAGAGATCTTATCCCCTTTCAAGATTTCGTACCGCATAAGGGATTCCCCCTCTTCAGAAATTCACATCCTGCTCGAGGAGTTTTGCTCTTTAGGGCTTCGCGCATCCCATTGAACTTTTAAGCATCTTTGGAATTCGCATTCACGGGGCAATTACTGTCTTTAAAAAACACACGCCACCACGTTATTCACCCGGTTTATTGCCAACGCGCTGGCAAGAATAGCTTTTCACAGCAAGCACAAAAGATTTCCTACCAGGACACACTTTGTTTGTAACATTTGTAGCCAGGGCGCAAAATATTTACGGGACATTAGCGGCGCACATGAAAATAAGAAATAAAATTAAGTAAATAAAAAAACCCTTAAAACCCAAACAACCCACAGAAGAAAGTTACACGGGAAAATGGGTAAGAAGGTACGAAAGCCGAGAGCGTTCCCTGCGCAGGGGACAAGGGCGGCGGTGAAGGCACCGTCGGTCCCCCGGTGGCTCCGCTGAGCCGCACAATGAGCGGCGCGGAGCCCCGCGGAGCCCTCCGGCCTCGCCGGGATGCGGGAGAAAGGCTCGGCAGGACCCTCCGCGCCCCCCACGCCTCGGCGGCACCAGCCAGGTGGGAACCGCCACCCGCAACAAAAGGAGCCGACCCGGGCACAGCCGAGCGGGCTGGGGAAACCCCCCAACAACAGCCGCCGGTACCCCCGGGGGAGGTGGGGGGCTACCGGGCCGGGCCCGCCTCTCGCCGCCACCATTTTGGGCACGGGGGACCCACCGCGGGCTCCGTGCCGCGTCCGTCCCCTCGCCACCTTTGTGTGCGGACACCGGCCCGGCGGAACAATGCGGCCCG
>VZTJ01001275.1:793076-845436 GCA_013397795.1 Orthonyx spaldingii
GGGGCGCGCGGGGCGGAGCGCGGCGCTGCACGAGGAGGGGGCGGGGCCCGCGCCCATCACAACAACAGGCCCCCGGCGCCCGCCTGGCCACGCCCACCGGGGCGGGGCCAGATGGGTGGGCGTGGCCGGCGTGGCCGGCGCTCCCGGCGCTCCCGCTGCTCGCCGTGCTCCCGGGGCTCCCGGTCCCGGGCCCTTGGATGGTCACCGGGAGCGGCTCCTGCTGCAGCGAGCCCCTGGGCATCCCCCAAGGTTCCCGCTCTTGCTGAGTGAGGGAGCGCAGGCGGCGCTTCTTGTCCCCCGCACGCGGCTGCCGCGAGGAGCCGGGCACCCTCCTGCGCCCTGAGGCACCCCAGTGTGTCACCCGCACTCCCAGCCCCTCCGTCTCTCCTGGCTCTGAAATGAAGAGCAACGCTGACCTGTTTTGAATTGTATAACGGGAAAGCGTTCAGCAACAGATAGGTGTTAATTACGTGCTCATGGAACTGCCTTAATGGGACGGAGTTTCAGTGAAACGCCACGCAGCTGTGACTTCGTGTGCTGTCACTGCATCACCTGACAACCTCCCTGTGGCCACCACAGTCCGGCTCCAAAACAGTTACACAGGATCACTGTGCCCAGCTGCCTCAGCTTAGGGTCCTAGCTCCAGTGAAACCACTGTAAAACGGGTTCAGCCACAGGCACAGCAGAGCAGAGACGTGCAGAGCCTGGGCTGTGGCTGAGGGCAATTTGCTCAGAACTGGGCTAATCCCATGGCCCGGTCTTAACCAGCGTGGATGCAGGGAAGCAGTGAAATTGCCTGAGCTAGAGTGGGCGGGGAATATCCCCTTTCAGGAGCAACCCGCAGGTGGGTTGGACCAGGCTAAGGGGACACCACGTTGCAGATATCCTGCTCTATCTCTGACTTGGAGACATCAGAGAGGGAAAGGCTGGTGGCATCAGTCAGCATCATCATACTGCTGCTGAGCTACTGCCTGCTGACATAAAGCAGTCTGATTTCAGAGTCTCCAACAAGCATGTACCCTTGAGATCTCCAGAGGGTTTCCTCTCCTTTTTTTTCCTTCAAAATGAACAAATAAAAGAGAAAAAGGTGAAGGCATAAGCTCTGTGCTGTGTCTCAGGCCACTGCCTAACAGCCTGACCAGGGAAAACTGGCTGAGGATGGGAACAGCTACTTTAGAGAAGAAACAAATCAAGGAGCAGCAGTGTGGCTCAGCAAGAATGAACAAGCTCTAATTTCATTGCCCTTTTTCCTATCGCAGGATCAAGGGATACCCAGTGAAATTGGAAGGAAGCGAATTTAAAATGGTGCAAGGAAATATTTGTACCATGCGTAATTAACACATGGCATTTGTTACCATGAGGTTTCATTGAGGCCAGGAGATTAGCAGGATTCAGAAAAGGATTAGGCATTTATATGGATACCAAGAACATTCATGGTCACATTAGACAGGATATAAATAAATTTTAGAAGGGATGTAAACTGTCAGGCTTCAAGGCGCAACATAACCACTAACTGATGGTGAGGGATTAGGGAAAAACTTCCCTTGTGGGCGGGTTATTCTATAATTGTCCACTATGGGGTTTCTTGCACCTTTCTTTGAAGTAACAGAGAGTAGCAACTGTTGAACTGAGAAGACTGGATTAGAAGGGCTACCAGGCTCATCTGGTGTGGCAACTGCTGTGGTCTTTGGGGGTCTGTGAGGGTCACTTGAGAAATGGCATGGCAAAAAAGATGACACAAGAGGTACCACAGGCTTCTTTTTCTTCAGACACACACCTTCCTTTCCTTCGCTGTAAGTTTCACACAGAAAATAGATTTCCTATGCCTTCCCCACCAAGGTTTTTTTCCAAAATGTACACTATTTTTTAACTGGTTTATTAGTCGTCTTTCTAAGTTCGGCCTTTGTATCTGTTTTCCCTAAAAGCTTTTGACTTAGTTCATTTATTGTTTGAAGGCGACCAATATGTTATACTGAAACCCTGACTGTGTTTCAAGGCACAATGACTGCAAGACTTGATCTTGAGCAAGACAGTATCTGATCTCTTGTGTATTGTGTCTGCCTGCACTGGATTGAGCCAGCTTCAGCTACACTGCAGTAAATGTGAGAGGAGAGGGCAGGCTAACTCAGAGCACTTTGTCAACATGCAGGACCACTGCAAAATACCAACAGTTCTGTGTGAAAAATCTTGAGGTGACAAATCCTCTGGCACAGTTTCCTTTGGGCCAGTTACAGAATTCTACAGTATTACCTAATGCCCAGTTCTTCCACGGAGCAAACTTTTGATCCCCTGGCCATGTAAAGGGAGTTTATGTTGCATTTCTGTCTTGCTCTGTGCTGACATTCCTCCCTGAATTCCTGTAATGTCCAGCCATGGCTTATCTTACTGCTGGATCTTTGCTTGTTCTTGACACTAGGTCAAACAGCTTTGTAGTATCCTCACTCTCTACCCTGCTAAGAACTTTGTGAACTTTAATGAAGACTCCTAATCTCTCTTTTTGTCAGAAGAGCCACGGTGCCAGTTTTGCCTAATGTTTTTTGAATTAATTTGGCTCCCTCTATCGTCCCCATTATTTCTGTTGGACTGCGTTTTCTCTTATATTATTATATTATTCTTTTTATTCCAGGATGCTAGGGGCTGCCCACAGTCACTTAAGGTTGCTTCCCTTTTCTAGATTCTTACACTGTTCTTAAATGACTTACTTAAATTTCTTATTCAAGCACAAAAATCTCTGCCCTTCCACTGCTGTTCAACAGTGGACAGAGACTTGGTGAATATACTGTGGCATTTCCTCTGCTTTGATCCATGTGCTTCTTCTCTTCCAAGCCACCTTTGGTCATGAGTTTCCTCTCCATACCTAACAAAACCGAAAGCTGCTCTGGCCAGTGTCCTTTTCAAGTATGCTATATTCTTCCTCTGGACCATAGGATTTTTTCTATGCAGTTGGTAAGACTTCCCCTACCACTGATTTTTTAGCTCAATATCCAATCCTGGCTACTCACTACCTTCCATACTTACACTCCTGTCTTTTGTGCTTTTTCTCTTCCTTTCTTCCCAAACTGGCTGAGGGTTGAGTCCTTGTACCATGTAGAGCCACACTGAGGCTGATGGACCAAATCAAAGCCTCTTGTTTTTGTTGTTCCAGGTCATCTCTGGACTTGTGAGCTCACTTTCTTGAGGGAAAAAAAAAAGCCAAATTCAAAGTGCCAAAAACAAATTGAAAAAAGTTTGTAGAGTTGCAGGGACTGCATGTCCCCATTCCTGTATGACAAATCATTTTACCTAGAAACAAAAAGAAGGGAGGCGTGTTTTCCACTTTTGCCAGAAACACCTGACATCTGTGCCTGATCTAAAGCTTAAATGTAACATTAGGTTAATGACAGCCTGCCTCTGAAAGATAATGGATTACTGACAGGCACAGGTCAGCTCCTCACCAGCTGAAGTGGTATTATCATTAATAAAGATGTCTTTTAAAAGAACTCTTAAGTTCCTTGCATTTCCACCACCTGGCTTTGAGCTAAAGCTTGGCAGGCTATGTTTCTATAAACTAGGTTCTGGAGGAACTGCAGTCTTCTCCTGTAAGGACTCAAAAGCGCTTGCAGAAGGACCAACCAAACCTCAGATTCTTCTCTTACTGGCAGCACATTCTCAGAAGGACGTGGCTGTGGGAAGTTCAAGTTTTCCTAACTCAGGAAAAATGATTTAACAATAGATAAAGCCTGAAGTTCTGTCTCCAAAACAGAACTTTTGCATTTCTGGCTGTGAAGAGCTCCATCTCCCTTTTCTAGCCTGTCTGAATTTTACTGCTTCCTTTTTAGTGTTGACCTTCCTCAACAATCTAGCACCAGCAAATCTCACTGCCTTTGCTTCATTTCATTGAGTTATGAAGTAGAAGGCAGATGCGATTTAGCCTCCTACTTTCACCCCAAGCTACTTCTGCCTTCTATGATCCTTCATATTCTGATTCATCTTCAAGTTTCTTGCTCCCTTTTCAATGCCTCCTGAGCAAAGAGATTTTGTGGTTTACATAGCGCAGTTGAAAAGCCTTCCTGAACAGAGCAGGGGCTACAGTACTGAGCACTGGGAGGTCTGCCTTTGATCCCTTGATCTGCTTTTCCTACTCAGATAACAAATCAAGGAAACTGAGGCACACACAGTGAAAATGAAGGCACAGATTTTTCTGGGTAGTGGTGGAGCTGGAGTTGTGGAGGCAGCCAGAGGCATTGCAGAAGAGGTGTGGAAGCAGATGAGAAATTTTGCTTCTTTTAACAAAACCAGGAAAGTCAAGGGGGAAAAAAGCCATGTTGCATTTTGATAATTACTTCTTTTGAGCCACTAGTTATGATTTCATAAGAAGTAGGGGAAGCAGTGGCACACAAGGGGCTGACACAAGATACATGAAAGCTAACAGCAGTGGTTGCAAGAGAACAAAACAGATTTGAAATAGAGGACAAAGTTGTAGTCAAGAGATTGTGTAGGATGAGAGAGACACAAGGGAACCAGGGGATGAGAGGAACTGGTGAATACTCTGAGAGAGGGAAGTAAATACATCTCCTTCCTAATTGGCAGGGAGTAAGGAAAAGCCTGTAGTCACACACACTTGTGGAGTGGAAGGAGCCGGAATGCTGTGAGGGAGAGAGAGAGAGAAAGAGTGGGGAATGTCTGAGAGAGATGGCAAAGTCAGGGAGGGAGAAGCAGAATAAATGAAGAAATGCACAGTGAAGGCAAGGTCTACTGGTGAGTGGGATGCTGCAGAGCTGAATAAGAAGGTGAAATGAGAAAGGTAGTAAATGTGAGATCTAAACAGCCTAACAACATGAAGTTTTATGTTATCAAGAGAAAAGATGGGGGAGTCAATAAAAAGGAGAGCCAGTTGCTAAGGCAGAGAATGGAAAAGAGATGGGTGGGTGCAGACAACAGCTGCGAAATGGAGGCATGAGAGAGAACAGGGTCTGCCTGGACAGTGCTGGAAAGCGTGGGAGACAGGAATTGAAAACAGAAGTAGAACAAGAGAAAACTGGCATTCCCACTTTTTTTTGGCACTGTGATGCAGTGAACCAGCTTGCACAGGTCTATTGCTGAAGTCGGATATATGGTGTCAATACAGCTACACTTAAACTTCAGCTAACTCAAACAGGGCTGCAGATTTGGCTGGGACACAAACACTTTCCTTTAGCTTTGAGTCACCAGAAGATTTTCCATGATTCCTGCATCCTGAATCCTGAGCAGTGTGGGTTTGAGGTTCATCTGCTGAAGAACCTGTTGCTTGGCCAGAATGCACTCTCCAGCTCTTCAGGCACTGACATTGTAATTGTGAAAGAGCTGTGCAGTATTTGTTTTGCCTCCTGGATGTGCACATTCAACTTGTCCAATGTGCAAGTTAATGTGAAAGCAGTCACTCTGAGAACCTGACCTAGCATCTGAAAAACTGATGGATGCTCTTTGTAACATCCTAGATATTTACTCCACAACACAATTTTCAGCTGAACGAACCACTGGAAAGGAGTAATTTCACATTACTGAAGTGTAGCCACACTTTCTGTGGAACATAACAGCAGTCACACACATCACCACTGGTCTAGGCAGAAAATTAGCAACATCGGACCTCTTTAACTTGCATCGACTCTCTTCCTTGAAAAGCATCTCCCTACTGGGAATTTGGCTAGCACTGATGTGGCAAAGCACCCTCCATCACGGCTCCTCTCCTGTGTGCTTTACTGAGCTACATATCAAACCAACAGATCTAAGCCTTAGGTCTCAACAGATTTTCTGCTCCTAATCCATTGGGGCTGAAAACCACAGGTTGTAACTTGATGTTTTGTCCCCTAGAGAGCAATCAACAGGCGAAAGATAATTTGTGGCAGCGGATTTAAAGCCAGGGAATCTGGATCTTTCCGAGTCTTCCCCAAAGAGTAGCAGAGAGGGGCCTACTGTGTAGGGGGTTGTTTGTGGTCATCCATGCTCACAGCTGCTGCTGGGTACATCTGGCAGAGAGATGAGTCAGACACGGGCTGACTTGAACGGCCACAATACAAGATGGGGAGCCAGTGGTCTGCCCTGGAAACCTCATTGGGAAGCAGAGTGGAGACACACACAAACCCCTACACTTTTATACCTCCCCAGGCCTGTTGTCTGTACTCCTGCTGTCCAGAGCTATTCTGCAGGCAGGCAGCAGTATTTTGGCATAAACAAAGAGATATTTAATTGTTTCCAGACCAGCAGTTAGCAATGGTGCTGATATGTGTGCTGTGTGCTCCAGGACTGGTTCCTATAGACTGCCTCCAAACACCAGGGAGCGGCTCATTGGGATTCACCACTGCAGCCTGAGCTTATTTGGCTCAGGTGCAGCGTGCTGTGGAGGTAAAGCACTCACAGGCAGAGGGAACAGCCCCAGACAAAATGCAGAGGATGCTTCACAGCAGGGCAGTGCTCCATGCATAGAGGAGTCCTCATCAGTCACTCCAGGAGAGATAAACTATGTTCCTTGAGGGGAATTAAAATACCATTTTTCTTACAAGCCATGACCATTCAGTTCTCTGTTCAACACCCTCTTAGATGGGGATTAGTGTTGTCTAAGCAGAGTTGGCAGAGTGGATGAAAGTTTCTTTGTTGTAACCAGTGTTCCATAGTCTGGACCTAAAGACGTGATATGAGGGAAAGCTGAATTTCTTGTCTAAAGCTGCTGATTTCATACACTATGAGAAGTGCTGAGTACCTACTGTACAGAGTAAGATGGTTCCTGCTCAGTGCTGTGCCAAAGCTGTGCTCCCCACGGAGGTTTCTGGGTTGGATTCAGTGTGGATGTAAACCACTAAGCCTATACAGATTAAAAATGGTCTGGCTGTGTGCAAACCAATTCCTACAGCTGTGGTGGGGGTTGGAAAGGCAAAGCCCGTGGTGATTTCAGCCAACACAGGCCTTTCCAAAGCTTCATTTGACTCCCACCTGCTAGTTGCTTTTCCTGCTATGCTGCTTCTGTGGTGAGTGCAACTCTCCAGTGCTAACTTGTTGTGACTTCACCAGCATCCATTTCCAACATCACCAATACCTCCACTTACTGCTGCTGCATTTGGCTAGAGATATATTCAAATCCCATTCCTTCCACAGCAGTCAGCAGAAATTAAAAGTGATTTATCTCTAAATCTTGCTAAGAATGGGATACCAGGTTGTGCGGATGCATGGGTCTAGAAATAAGGCAGAGTCTCACAGAGGGCTGAGCAGCCATTCAAACATTAGCAGGACTGAGTCGTGGTTCTAGCTCTTTCACTGGATTTCTCTGTGTCTGTGAGTAAATCAATTCATGTATATTTTCCTCATCTATAAAATGGGAATGGTCATATTTAGATACCTCAGGGAAGTTGCGAGGCTTAATTAGTTAATGCTAGTGCCTTGTCAGTTCTCATTACCATGGTATCTCTGTGTTTATTGCTTTGAAATTGTAAAATGCTACTTACATGCTAAACATTCTTATTCTAGATGAGGTGGAGCAACTTAATCCAGTTTCTCTGTAAATGCCAAAGGCAGGGAATTGACATTCCTGGTAGTGGCTTTAGAGTGAGATCTGCCCTACTTGTAGAAAAAGCTCCCTGACATATAGCAAAATTGATTTATTTCCAGATTCCTAATGTAGTTGCTCTTGAAACAGTTAAGCTGCACTTTTACTAGTTTACTTAATTCAGTATGTGTAATTAAACTCATCTGGGATAAACATAATTTAAACTGGTTTAGACACAATGTTGGTTCCAGTGTAAGGGAAGCAGAAAAAAGTCCATGAAAGACTTTCAAAACCTGTCAAGTCACTCAGAGAAAAGTGACTGTAGGCAGCTGGAAATGGGGGATGGCTGGCAGATTCATGGAGTGAAGGGATTTTAGGTGCCCATCCTCAAAAAAAAAGAGCTAGTGACTAATTCAGTGAGTCATCTCCAGACCTTTCCCAGAACAGTCCTGCTTGTAACTAAGGAGTTTTGAGATACTCAGCTTTTTCTGTCACGGGTTTAGAGAGAGCCTGACTGTTCTCAGGAGCACAGTCTTCAACTTAGGGGCCATTAGAAAAGACCTGATATGCTGAAAGTGGGACTAGGGGGCTGCCTGCACCCCTTCTCACCCCAGCCTCTCCAGCAGCTGTGTCAGCTGAGGTGGAGGGGCCTGGAGAGCCAAGGGCTGACAGTAGCCTGGAAGAGGCAGGCTGCTCTTCCCACTGCATTTCTACAAGGGCTGGGAAATGACTTTACACTTTGCATTTTGCAGGTGTCAGTTTCATCTTCCAAGGCACCAGAAGCACAGCCCTGTACCTCAGCCTGGTACTCAGCTCAGAAACTTACCTCCCCAAGGCTGGACACAGCCACACAATAACAGTGGCTGCTCATCTCTTTGTCACTAGCCCAGTTTGAACAGGCAGTGCAGAAGTAGAACGAAAAGACCTGCTGTGCTATTAGTTACACTGTCATCCATTGACTCCTACAGCTGGTTCACTTTTACCAGCTCTCACCAAACACCTGAGGCTCAGCTCCAGAGGTTCCCATGCTGGCAGGATATCAATACAAGCTGCTAGTGCGCCTTACGGTTAGGCAGGAAGGATGCCGTAGGCTCCTGAGCAGAGATCTGATAAACAGATCACAGCCTTGGCCAGAAGAACCTCTAGGTTCCTGTTCCCAGCTCCCCAGACAGCTCTGCCAATGTACTTCTGCTTTTCCCTGCGTTCAAGACGAGGATCCTGCTGCAAACCACCTGCCTGTGGTGGAACGGTTGCGCCTGTGGAAGCACTGACTTGTTTTAAAGCTGTGACCTGATGAAAATACAAGTAAATAGGCAATGGAGAAAGGCCTGCATTGGCAGGGAGAAGGGCCAGCTGATTTATTCCTTCTTCAGCACTTAAAAGCTTTCGAGGTTTGAGTTTCCCACACCCAGCCTTCCTGGTTCACCTTCATGTCTAAGCCTCATTTTCCTGCTGGGAAGAGAGGGGTGTATGCCAGCAGCTCTGTCTGTCTGCCCCAGCCCCCAAGATACTGTCTGCCCTGCTAGATCATGGCACCAGAAAAACCCAACCACTCGAAGTTAATCACCTAGATCAACAATCCGATTTGCAAAGTCCTCAGCACCCAGCCATCCTGCCAGTTATCTGAGTGGCTATCTTTCCCTTGCCTGTTCCCAGGGCCACTCCCAGCAATGCAGACAAAATGGGGTAACTTTGCTGGCAGCTGGATGACCCCACTGTATGCTCTGGGTGAGGGCAGAATCTGTCCCCAAGCCCCAAAATGTGGCAGGAAGGCTTTGATTTATACATCCAGACAAAGCCCCATAGGGAACAGCCGTATGGGAATAAAACCTATTATGCTTTACAATTAGAGAAGGAAAAAGCTTAAGGATAAAATATGAGGTGGTCAAGCTATTAACTTCTCATTTAGGGTGAATGGTCACTAAATTACGGGGCACATCTTCCTCCTCCTCCAAAGAATGGACCTTATGAGGAGTGGCTGAGGGAGCTGAGGGTGTTTAGCCTGGAGAAAAGGAGACTCAGTGGGGCCTTATCACTCTGACAGGCTGCCCAGGGAAGTGGTTGTGTCACCAGCACCGGAGATATTTAAAAGACATGTAGATGTGGCACTAGGGACATGGCTTGGCAGTGCTGGGTAATGGTTGGGCTTGATGATCATGAGAAAGTCTTTTCCAACATAAATGATACTAGTCCGTTACGTGAACAGGCAATAAAGCAATAATTAATCCTGCTCTGAAAATATGATCAAATACTGGCAGTGAGCCACAGCTCAGCCTGAGGGGGCTAAGAAACTTAAATCAGAGAACCAGCACATCAGGCAAATAGCAAATCTTCCCACCACCTCCTGTCACCACAAACACCCAGCTAGGGCTGTTCCCACCAGTGAAACGAAGTGTGATACCTTGCCTGGACTCCATGGGGGGAAAACTCAGTTTCCACGGGGCAAATGTGTGGTTGGGGAGGGAAGGGGATGGAGTTTCCAGAGATCCTATCTTTTAAGATGCAAGGTTGTATATAGATTTTAGCCAGTCCCGGTGGTTAAAAATGCCCTTGGTAGTGTTTGGGCACACATGCTCTGTGAGATGTGGTGCCCTCTCACCCATCTTGGATGGGAGATTTATGGTGCACAGTTCTCTTTGTGATGTAGAGTCTCTGAACAGCCATCACAACTCTAGCCTCATCTTTCCAAAGCAAGTGCTTTGTTCAACAGATTTTTCTTTCCCATAAGAGAGGGTTACCATTTGTCTGAAGCAGCATCATAGAAATCAAGTTGAAAGCCAAATCAAGCAAAAATTGATTTAGCTAAACATTCAGATACCATTACAACAGTGATATTAAATATAAACCAAACTGACAACCAAAATTCCCCTGCAGTTTTTCCAACCCGACTTTGAAGATCGTTCTGGGAAAGATTAACAAACAGAAAGAAAAGTAAAGATGACTTGAAATAAAAGAGAAACCAGCCAAACTAATTCCTTTGATCCAGCTGAGAAAAAAAATACAAGAGAGAAAGAGCTAGCAAAAATAGTATCTTTTTTTTTTTTTTTTCAGTGCTCTTACTATCAGTGACCATTCTTCCTCAAGATCCCAGTTCTGACAGGGGTGTCCTTCATGCCAGGCTCTACCATTGGCCTTCTCTGCTTCAAATTTCCTCCCACCTCTGGGGTGGGGGACACAGAGGAAGGCAGGACTCTGCAGTCCCAAGATTCAGTCAGAGTCAAGAAGTACTTTAAGCACTCCCCATTCTTTTCCTGCTGTGCCCCATGCTGTTTCTTTGTAACAGAGAGAGAAGGACAGAGGCAGATTTTCTTTTCAGGACTTACCACTGCTCAGTGTTCTTCACCATCTCCTGTCTCCAGGCAGAGCAGTTACTCCCATCCCTCTCTTGTCCTTTCCTAGCGAGGTGCCTTCTATGGTGTAGCACCAATTCTCTGGAAATAATATGAACTTTACTGAACAAGGAACCACACACTTATTTTTATTCTAAAACTTACTCCACCTGCCCATTTTGGGTGAATCCATCATGTAAGTGCCGTTACTTAAAGGCTACAAACAGCCTGAGACTGATTGATTTGTCCCATGTATATGTGTTTTATCCATCCCCTGAGCTCTACATTGGGGTTTGATGCACAACTACAGCTGAAAAAAATAGCTGATCTGAGAAAAACCTGGATCTAGAAGGACAGAAATTGTTGTGTGATAGCACAGGGAATAGTTCTGGTGCTCACTTATCCCTTATGCCATAACTTTAGCAAAAAACACATCTAAGTTTTGTAATGAAGCTGGCAGCTGGATTTGCTTAGCTGTCTGAAGTTATGGCTATGAAACAGCAGGTCAGTGTCAAGCCAAACTCTGTCACTGCAGTCATACCTATTGTGCCAGAGCCTCCCTCTCTCCCCACAGAGATAGACTCTGGGAGACACTACTAGCAAGGCACTCACAGTACAAGACAGCTAAAATTGCAGTGCTGTAACAAATATTTGCCCCTCCCAAAGTTCCTCTCCAAATCTGAACTGATAGCACCTCCCTGGGAGACTGGGCTCCGCTGAGGAGCAGTGTCAGCACACCCACCTTCCCTGCACCACTGCTGTCACCACCCAAAGGCACCCAGCTCCAGGGCCAAGCTGTCTGAGGAAGGGCTGGCACGGGAACAAATCTGCCTCTCACCTATTTATTCTGGAGCCATGTGGGGGTTAATGCTCCCTTTCCCAGTTGCAGAGTGACCCAGGTGGGGCTAATGAGTGCTTGCCTTGCTTAGCTAATTAGAGGCGCTGAGAGCAGCAGGCTGCAGTTCTGGGCTGGGGCACTTGCAGAGGGAATATAGAGTGTGTGGGGTTTATTTCTAGCTTTTTTTTTTTTTTCTCTTATGGTCAAGTAAAAACCTCGGGCAGGATGGCACAGCACAGATGGGAAAGAGCAGAGGGATGAGGCTCCATAGCACCCTTCTCACCCGCCCTCTTCTAATCTACATTATTCTGTGGTATGAGAAGGAGGCGGGAGTAAAAGATAGGAAGGCTGGGCCATTTGTTCCCATTCAAAGATAGATTTTCAGTGTATGATCTAAATCCTTCAAAGGCCAGCCTAAGCCTACCCACTTGCACAACTGACCCCTCCTAAGGTACCCACGATCTCAGGGGAGTGTAGCACAGCATGCTGCAGTGGCAGTCTCTGCCCAGACACATGTGAAACTCACCCATTCCATGGGACACTTAGGACCCCAAAGTGCTCTGCAATCCGGTCAGAGAGGGTGTCAGCCTCCCTCTCAGCCTGTGATGCACCTTCCTCTCGAGTGGGGCTGCCCAAGGATGCTGAAGGAGAGCCTTCCCCCTCAGAAACGTTGGGAGAAACTGAGGAAGCCCAATTATGGCTGCTGGGCTGGGCAGCCCTGCCCTGGCCCCTCCCGTTTGCACATCCCAGAAGTTTTGCCGTTGGGGCACACGACCACGGACAGACAGACAGACTGACAATGTGCACTGAGAGCCAACGCTGCTGCCTGCTGTTCCCACCTGGCTACAGCAGGGCAGACTGGGAGTGGGGGGCAGCACTGGTGGGGGGTTCTGCAGCATGGACGGTGCCCACTGGAGCTGAAACCCCCTGCTTGGGAAGGTTTGGGGTGCAGGAGCTCAGCTTAGGGGGTGATTGTCAGGGAAGTAATAGCCAGAGCTGCTAAGGCTGCTCCTGGCCATCCCACGTGTGGCAGTGGGCTGGCCAGCACATGACAGCTCAAAGGAATCTGGATTTTATTACAACATCACCTCTATCATAACACACCCAAAGAAGGCCTTCAGCTGCTGGTGAGCCTGCCCTGTGCTCACAAGCTTGACCTCAAAAAGTTGCAGTCTGAGCTCTCTTTTCCCTGCTTGCCCAGCCCTTTACATACAAATTTCAGCTGCTGCTGAAAGGTGCTTATTTTTCATCTCACTCTTGCCAGCTGCATTTCCCTTGCCTCTTTCTAGCTGTTATTTAGTTCCCTTCATGTTGTTTTCCCCTGGCTTTTTCTTTGTTTCTTTCATAGGAAGCAGCACATCATTATGGCTGGTCTTTCTCTAGAGCTCTCCTAGCCCAGGTCATTACTTAGCTTGCAAGATCCAGTGAGGTGGCTATTTGTGTGGCAGTGAGACCCATGAAAAAGCAGCTAATCAATTCAGAAAATCATCTGGGTGGTAACCCCACTGTCAGCTTATTTTCTTCCCTTCCACTTAGACATCAAACTGGCTGAAGAGGACCCTGGGGAATGAGGCAGGCACTGAGAGCTGCTCCTCTGCAGACACATCTGTGTCTTTCATCAGCAGGGCTCAGGGAATACCACTAACCAGAGAGGGGAAAAATCTCTTTGGAGCTGAGAGGCTCGCTGTCTCCGTCCTCTTGCTCTGAAGAGACCCTGCCCAGTGGGGAAGCAATCGTTTGAAAAGTGGCTAATGCACTAACACTGTTTGGCAGAAACTGTCACGTAACAGGCAGAACTGGGGGAGGACAGGGACAAAAGACACAGCAAAGGGGGTGACATAAAGCTATGCCAGTGAGCAGACCCTGGCTGCCAAAATTGCCTGCAGTGGCTAAGTGGAGCAGCAATTGCAATAGCACATGCAAATGGCCTTCTGGTGAATGAACTTACTAACTGTTGCACTTTCATTCGGTCTTCCTTTGGTTTGTGTCTTTGGGGAGTGTATCAGAACAGGGAACACTCAGAGCCATAAAGCCTTTACCATGGCCAGTTTTAGTCATTAGAAATAGAGATGCACAGTGCCTCGTACTCTGGGGCTCTGTGGTGTCATTCAGACAAGATAAGTCATATCAGAAAGGCATTCTCCATCAGGCCAGCTAGCCCTCTGAAGGGGGAGTGTGCGTGTGCATGCATGTGTCATTGAGTCACAGAATGGTTTGTGTTGGGAGGGGCCTTTAAAAGTTACTTAGTTCCAAATGCCCTGCAATGAGAAGGGACGGCAGTTCAACTGCATCATATTGCTCAGAACTAAATCCAACCTGACCCTGAATGTTTCCAGTGATGGGGAATCAACCACTTCTATGTGCAACCTGTTCCAGTGTTTCACCACCCTCACCATAAAAAATGTGTTCCTTATTATCTAGCCTAAATCTAGCTTCTCTTAGTTTAAAATCAGTACTGCCTGTCCTATCACAACATACCCCACTAAAAAATGTGTCCCATCTTTCTTACAAAAACCTATTTCAGTACTAAAAGGCCTCAATAACTTCTCCCTAGAACCTTCTCCAGACTGAATAATCCCTATTCAGTCTTTCCTAAGAGGAGAGGACTTCTGTCCCTCTGATCATCTTGCATAGCCCTTAGGGTGTGGGACTTATTCCACTAAGTCTCATTGTCATCAATAGCCCCACTCTGAACCTTTGGAGACTGGCCAAAGGTTCCAGTCCAAGGCACTCCAACCACAGCACCCATCAGCCACCCCCAGCCCCCCAACCCTTTTTCACCCCATGAGGGATCGGGGAAGGTGTTGGGGGCAGAGTGGGACACAGGCAGCCTTACATTCCATCATGGGAGACCCCGATCAGAGGGCCAGAGCCAGCACCCCCAGAGTCCTGAGCAGCCACCGGCCATAAGGACCAATCCTCCATCGTGTATTGATAAGGATACACAGCATTTTGCCCCCACATTCTAAGAAAAGGGGGGAGGGAAGGAGGGGCTTTTTTACTCCTTTGGATTGAAATTATTTAAATCATGTCGGTTGCTGTTCTGTTTCACTTACATGCAAGGTGTCATTAAGCGAATGTCTTTTCCATAAAGCAAGGAACTCTCACATAGCCAGGCTTTCCTTATTTTCTGTGCACAGTACAGTGATTCTACATTTATTTAGCAAGAATACTGAACCCTCTGCAAAGGTTTGCTCTAAGTTCAAAATGGGAGAACAGCCTGCATCTGAGGTTTCCTTCCTTCTACAAGGTTGAGTCACATCCTTAGGTCTCCTTTTAGAAAGCTAACAAGCCATGTTAGAAGGAAAAGAAAAGTCTTTAATGGACAAGCCTTGCACTCAAGAGAACACACAACACTGACCCAGGCCACAGTTCAATTCTTTGGCTCATTTTCTGCATTGACACAGACAACTGCACACCTTTTTTCCTGTTAGAAGCAAGTTATGATGCTCTTCACAGCCAGACAACTTTGTCAAAGGATTTCAGAGATAAATGAAAGGCTTTAATGTTTGTGAAGGGTGAATTTGTGCAAAAAATTCCTTGAAACTACTGTTTTAAAAAAACCCACCTCAAACAGAGGGAGAAAGCAGGAAGTTCAACTACCTTTAAAAACAATGCCTTCCTACAGACCAATTCTGTATAAAATGAAGATGCGTATTTGCTTCCTTTGGTGTCCCCAGCACTTAAAATAAAATAAAGCCTTTATCCTATTATATTTCAAACCATCACTGACAGCAGAAAAACAGTCCTTGCCTTATTTCCTCTGTTCTACCAACATGAAAAGTTCTACCCATGGATTTGGCCAGCAGTCTGGAAAATGTCAAGGTTAGGAAAGGCTGAGCTTCATTTGCTTTTCACAGATCCGAGTAATGAATTGTTCATTTTAAAGTATTGTTCTAGCTTGAAAAGCGAGTCTGTAGTGCTGGCATCATAGGGTTCCACATCTGTCTCTCAGTTGCTCTGGACCAAGTTTACCCAATTTAATAAATGGGGAGATTTTTTATGTTTTGCAACCCTGCAAACTAAACAGGAGGCCTGAGGCTTTAGCAGGGTTTTCCTTTTCATGTGGTCTTATCAACATGGCAGAATTTGCTCGCTAACACTTTATATCAACCTCCTCCACTGGCGCTGCTATTGCAAGAAGACTGGACAAACCCAAAGTGCGGGAAAGGTAAGAGCATCAAGAACTTACTTTTGACACTAGACGGAGTACTTACTTATAATTCTGAATGCAAATGGGAAGAAGAACCCCACAGTAAAAACAAAAGCAGAGTTGAGTCCCCAGACAGAGTCGAGTCAAAGTCTTCTTTGTGGTTGCAGCTTGATAAAACTCCATGAAAGAATGAGCAGCTCAAAAAGATTCACTGAGACCTCATCTCTGTGTTTCATTGTGTGAAAACCAGAGATATTCAATTACATTAGAAATCATATGAGGGCAATTGAAGGCAATCCCTTTTCACACTGTGCACATTTACCTATGGAATGTGCTTCTGCCATGTGTGATGGAGCCCAGGGGTCTCAGCAGGATTCAGAAAAGAGTTCAGCAGGTCTCACACATTTTTATAGGCAATATTAAAAGCTATAATTAAAGTAACAAAGGCTGCTAGTGATGTAAGCCCTGCTTGCCAAAGCCAAATTCAACCTTTGCCAGCGGAATTTGGGAAGTGTTTCATCAGTGGCGATGTTCTCCTGCTCCTACCTCCTGAAGATTTTTGTGTCCCTGCCCATGATGCTGATCCCTGGCGGGAACACAAAGGAAGAACAAAGATCTAGAGGAGAGTAAGAGTTAGTCTTATCTAACCCAAATCAGTTTTTCTATTTAAACTGCTGAGCATTGAATATGCTCACTGTAATCCTGACCAGTCCTGAGGGCAATGCAAGGTTAGAGGTGTGGCTCCAGTGTGATGTCTGCAGAGTCCTGACTCCAGTAAGGGCTCCTGTTGGACACTTACGAAAAGGTGCAAAAAATCCTTTGCCTTAAACAAATGTCTTGGGACAGCGAGTTCCACAGCTTAACTACCTATTTAAGCGGGAAGCAGACAAGCAAACTTTCTTCTTATTAATTTCTCCCAGAGGTTGATTTCACTGGCTATGCTGCAGCAGTGGCATTTCCAAAGAGAAAGTTCCTAAATGTTTCCTCTCTAAAAGTGTTTTACCTGCTTGAAGACCGCTGCAGGTTGCCTGCAATGTGACTGCAGTTGCTGAAGGGCTGCTGGCCCAGTGACACAATTCCCCTGGGCTGTAAAGGAGACTGAGGACTTACCAGCACCCAGAAAGGGCCCAGCCTGGTGTCTGCTTGATTGCATGAGAACAACTGGAGTTAAACCACCACATCCACGCTCTTCGTGGTGTTCACATAAGCGATGGCCCGTGGCAAGTGCTGCCAAGTACAGCAGAGGAGCGAAGGGGGAGACGAGCAGGCCCCAGCCACAGCAGGACCTCAGGGGAAGCACCAGGGTCGCAGCCTAAGCAAACCCAACAGCACGTGTGAGCCTGCCTCAGCCAGGTGTATTTAGCTTCCTTCCAAGGTTTTCACTTGTTTCCTGGCCACTGCACACAGCCTGACTGGCCCTGTGGCTGCCGTGGGGCTGCAGCCTTGCAGAAGGAGGGTGCAGCAATAGAGGCAAAGCTGAGCATCCCTGGGGTGGCTGCGTGTGGGATTTGGAGGGGGATTTATCAGAGGTGGGGAGCAGGTGGCACAGTGCTGAGCTACTCAGCTGTTGTGTGGCTGGAGAGAGACGGACACAGCTGGGTGAGGGAAGGAAAAAGCTCAAGGTCTGGCAGTCTTTCTGCTTTACAGGTCTGTGGCCAGCAAAGGAACAGCAGAAAGTGATCCAGCTGGGATGCAGGGCCCTGTGTGTTTTTGATCCCGTGAGGGGCAGTGCCATGAAGCACCCTCAAAGGGGTGAGGTGTGCACACACAGGGTCCATGACAGCCTCACCGTGGGGCCCGTGCTGCTTTGTGCTGGGGTGAGTACCCTGGCAGCAGCCCCTGCTGTGTGCCAGCAGGGGCCTTGGCAGTGCTCTCTGGGGCATAGATTTATATCCGCTCATGCAAATAACCTGGAAGTGTCCCCCGGAGTGGGACAGCTGGTCCCCGGCAGCGCTTTTGGGAGCATTCTTTATGTGCCCATGTAAGTACCCTGGCAATCTCTTTTGGGGCTCGCCAGCAGGGGCCCTGGCAGAGGCCAGGAGGCAGCGTCTCGGTGGCTGAAGCCATGCCAGCTGAAGCTTTCCAACAGCAAAGCTTTCTTCTGCCCCAAACAAAGAACCAATGTGGCCAGCGTTATTGATTTGTTTCGTGACTTGCTGCTTTTAGCATGGCAGGAAAAGACCAAGAGGAGTTTTAATTTGTTCAAATGGTTTTAGACAAGGTTAATACAACTCATCGATAAATGGTGCTTTTCATTAAGTTTTAATTACAATGTCATTTCAACAGGCTGGATGTGCATAGTCGTGGTGTTTGATCTTTTCTTTTAAGGTGCCTCCTCAGCAAAGTTGGTGGTGTTTGTTTTTTTCATTTAAGGTGCGTTTCCCTGAGTTCAGTGATTAATTTCCATTGCAGACCTAGCAGCTGCCAGGCTGCTGGAGAGCCTGACTGCCTCACTGAATTCCCTTTGGCCCCTATCCTGTGCTGGGAATTACAGCTTTACCTCAGTGTGGTGATGCTGGGACAGTGGCAAGAGGAGATTGGCCAGCAGTTGCAGAGACATTAAGATGCCCACAGACTAAATGCAGTTGTTGGATCTTCTTTCTTCACACTAATGGAAGTGACCTTTCAACAAGCTGCAGCCTGGCTGTGTCTCACTGCCTGTGGCATAGCCCTTCATATCTTTTATAAAGCCTGATTTCTGGTACTGCAGTAGGACCCTGTTGGAGAGAAGCTGGCTGCAGAATTTAGACTAAAATCTCTGAAACTAGCACATTGTTGTACCTTGATACATCATCATCTTGGTCCAGAAAGGGTGCTGGTGACTAGCCCACTCTTCTCCTCAGGGACTGGTGAGGATGGCACGACTGCTGAGCGTTTCATCTTTCTTGTTGATTCCAGAGATGGGTTTTGAACACTCGAGAGAGATGCAGACAGGATCTGGTTTGGGTCAATTCATAGCAGGTGAATAAACAGAAAATACCAGAACCACTGGTCAGTTAGAAGCTTGATCTGGCTGATAGTTCTCCCCCTCAAGAGTGAAAACATGAATACTGTTTTAGCTTAAGGTCTGTGAACACACATATTACCCCTGAGACAGTGTCCCCTGCTGTGCTCTGCACAGATTCTGTCCCCAGCTCTGTTTCAAAACTTTGTTAAAACAGTTATTTTTAAGCAGTTTACAATTTCACTATTTGCTCCCTTTCTTAACAGCAACTTTCCACATCCTTTCCATATGATCATTATAAGAGTGGAGAACTTCACTGCTGCAAAAGACAGAAGGTTGTCTGGTAAAGATCTTTTACTTTAAAATGCCCACTGCTGTTACCACCAGCATTTGAGGAGCTGTGGTGCTTCAGCCTGGAGATTGGCAGCAGATTATATTCATCCCTTACATCTCTGCTTGCCTTCAGAAGGCTCACACAGCATGGTAGCTAGTGTCAGGGCTCTGAGAGCATCCCCAGGGGGTTTGACTCCCAGGGTTCAGGGCTGACTGAGATAATCACACAGGTGCCTGATGTTAAAGAGAGCTCTTCAAGAAAGCTCTGCTAAAAAGCCCCAGTGAGGGCCTGTCCTGCTGTTCACTAGCTGAGGCTCCTGCCCTTGCTCCCCAGCTGAGCTACCTTGCAGCTCTGCCTGTGCCATGTACCCTGTTTATATGGACCTTGGCCTGTGGACTTCAATCCCTGAGCTGACCTTGGGTCTGTCTCGTCACTATGGACTTGCCTGGCAGTCACTGGACTGTCACTGAACCTGATTGCCATTGCCAGACTGCTCTGCTGTTCTTGCTTGGGCACTGTGGGACTGCACCTCTGCCAGTGTGGCCACTCTCCCACTCCTGCCTCCTGCCACTCTCAGCTTCAGGCTCACCTTCCTCCATGGAGCCAGCCCTTGCAGCTGACACACTGATTGATGCCTACATCCCTGGTACTGGCTGTGATTTTGCCTGGGTTGTCACCAACAGAGTGAAGCCACAGCGGGAAATAGTCACCCTAGGTCTGCAGAGAACATATTGATCAGGCGGAACAGAAAGGAAAAAGCTCTCCCATCTGCAAGGATGTGCCACATACCAAAATCTTAATGTGTGCTAGTGCAGTGAGGGATGTTCCACAAACTGAAGGAGGCCATGGGAAAGTGGAGTTCCAGGCAGATGGTGATAACAGCTCCCCAGGGCTCCTAACATGTCACTCTGGAGGGGGCTGTGCTAGGTGTGGATTGGGATCCCAGGGTGAGCTGGAGGAGGTGGTTCCTGCAGCCGTGCTGGCTCCCACAGTGAATCTCGCAGCAGCAGCACACTCACACAGAGCCATTCTAAGAGCCACAGTGAGGTTCAAGAGACAAGGCTTGCCCACCAATACTAAAAGAAGGTGGACTTGAGCTATTTGTTTCCAGGGTGGGCTGAAAAGTAGTGTTCTCATGGCTACCAAAAGACATGGGCTGTTTGGGTCGAAGACCCCACAGGCCTCCTTGAAGTCTCTGTCTGTGCCTCACTTTGTGAGTTCAGTGATCACGTTGCAGCTTGTTACTGAAGGCCTTGTAAAAGTGGCACTGACTGTGTGCTCCATGCCCTTGTCACCATGTCAGCGTGGGTGCCCTGAGGACTTGGCTGCTTGCTGTGGTGATACAGGCAGTGCTGTAGTGCTTTAGGGGAAGAGCATCTCTTGGGGAGATGCAGTGATTTAGCTGAAGGTAAGATTGTACCTATCACTACCCGCAGGGTAAGGTTGGGAGGTGCCAGGGCACAAGAGTGTTATGGGCTGGGCTGAAATGCCTCTGCAGAACAGGATGAACAAGCCTAGGCATGCCAGAAATGCCCTGAGCATTGTCTGGAATGATCACAAGTGGCTGGGCTCTGCTGTTCAGTGTGTACCCTGGGCAGGTGACTGCTGCTGGGATGAGCACCCTTCACCTTGCTTTAAACTCTGTTGCTCAGGTGTTGCTACAGCTGAGAGCAATACAAATCCCTGCAGAGTACAACCCTGCCTGAGGAGCTGGGTAGTGCCTGGGGGGATGAGGTTTTGCTGGCAGGGCTGCTGGTGCTGACTGGCTTGAAGCCAGCATCTGCATTTGTGGCACGGTATATGGAGGTACCTCTAAAGGGAACCATGCAGAAGCTTTGTTTTGACATCTCAAGGCTTTAATAAAGTTTGGAGGTTTGCCTAGGCAGGATGAAGCTTGGCTACAAGACAGGCACTTTTGGCCAGTCATGTTTTAACTCAAATGCTCCTCACTACCGTTAATTTTTTAGTATAAACCCATTCTAAATGCTGACTTGCTTGTCTCATGCACAGGAGGAAAAGAAACTGTACAGAGTGGGGTGACTTCTGAGCAGCTGAAGGTCCAGTGTATCTGCTGATGTGCTCCCCAGCCTTTGCTATCCTCTCTACCAAAGCATTTCTGGAGCCTTGGAGCATGATAGAGCCATAGCTCTGGGATGCAGTGTAGAATGTCTCTTCTGGTGAGACTTCTATGAGAGGCCAGGGTGAGAAAGGGAGAGAGAGAGAGAAACAGGGTGCAGTGTCACTGCAAGGCCTTCTACTTCTTACTGATTGGGCTTGAAGTCTGTGTGGTGGTGGGGCTGTGTGGGTGATGCAGACACAGAAATGGACAGGCAGTGAGATGAGGAGGTGGTTGACATGGAGACACAGGATGTCCTGGCAGAGGTCACGGGGACGCTCACAGCTGCAGAGTGACCATGGATGAACTCGGATCCTCTGTGTCAAGGTGTGCTGGGCCTCAGGGGCAGAGGTGAAAGGATTAGGGCAGAGATGTGACTGACTTTAGGTTCTGGTTGGGGAAGTCAGGTGAGTGGAGTAGGAGGCTGGGAGTGGGGAGGATGTTTATATGGACTATATCTCCTAGGAACAGGAATTTTGCCTGCTTTTATGCTAAGGCAAATCCCTCCAAAACCACATTAACCCCTGTGAGTCACCACAGCCTGGTGATGGATAAACACCATAGGTCAGTCAGGAAACCTGATGTGACTAATGCAAAAAAGCAAGAAAACACTTCCCATGATAGCACTGGGCTTCTATCCTCCCTGAAGTCATCCCCCAGAGAGAGAGAGTCAAGTACATTTGCTAATCCAGGATGTTTTGGTTGCCTAGTTTGCTCTGATTATTGCCCCTGTGGGTATGAAAGGATGAGAATACAATAATACCAATAATAAACTTGAGGCTCTGGGAATCTTTGCACAGAAAGCTTGGTGACAGCTTGGGATCTGCCCTTGATGACACTGAGCCCCTATCTCAAACACCCAAGGCTCTCAGCTCGTGCCCTGGGAGCCCTTGGCAGGCTTGCCCCCAAAGCAAAGGGATGTTAAAACACACTGGCTCACTTGGTTTTGTACTTCTCCTTCCCAGACCTCCAGGGTGGGGTGACAGCAGCAGGGAATTGGGGTGGGCATGGGTGGAGGAGTGGAAGGAAATGATGCAGCTTCACTTATTTATTTGCATGTTAAGCTCAGCAGCAGCACAGTGACAGCCTGGTGGGTGTGCTGGCTGCTGAGCCCCTCTTGCTAGAGGGCAAATGCTGATGGAGTTGTTTGGCTCCTGGAGCTCTGAGCCCCGCTAAGATTTGAACTTTTGCAGGTGTGCTGGGAATAGCCCAAAGCTCCTTGTCTCGGTTGCTGCTCAGAGGAATTCATGGCTATTATATTTGGGAGCCAGGCAATGATTACAAATCAATGACTCCACTCCCAGAGTGATTCATCATTAACCCGGGAATTTAGCTCTTTCCTTGGCTCTCTCCATCAGCAGCCCCTGTTCCTGTAGCATCTCAAGTGTCTTATCCATTTAAAATCATTGGATAGCTCTGGATGTAGCTGAGGAGGAGTGGAGGGACAGATGCACCGAGACATGGTTGGGCAGCTAAGGGGAGGGAGGGTTTTTGAAGGGGGATGGAGCACCTTGAGGGTGAGCAGAGCTTGGCTGTAGACTGGGGAGCAAAGCTGCCAACAAGACCCAGGGCACACCAGTGTTCTCCCTGCTGCAGGGCTCCCAATGATCTCCCTGTTGGGCTGGGAAATGATCCATATTTTTGCCTGGCTGGGCACAAAGTAGGGTGGAGAGAAATAAAAATACCAACCTGTGCCCAGCCAGACCAAAGCAGGGGTTATTTAGCAGTCCAGTGGGGAGGTTTTAATCATCCCAAACATCCCAGGAGAGTCTAATCTTAATAATAATAATAATTTATAGCACTTAGCACTTTTGCATGTTCTTAGGATTTTGCAGGCACTAGCCAGGGCCTGGGACTGCTTCAGAGCAGGGACTGGCACTGCGGTCTCACCCAGGCCCAGAAGAAAGGCAGGGACTCTCCACAGCCTGCCCTCATTCACCTGTGCACCTGCCCACCTCTGTCTGTTTTCCTGCCCCTTGTCCCACCTCATGGTTTTCCTCTCTGAACTAGACTATGTCTCTTATGCAGACTTGCTTTACAACAGCAGCCATCCAGCTACTGGCCCGGGGACCACGGCTATTTCACCAGCAAATACAGCAAATAAACATCACAGCTAGGCAGGGAATTGGTTCCATTTCACAAATGAGGCAGCTGGCACACAAAGAATAGCTAACTGGTGAGCTAGGAACACATTTCCCAGCTCCAGTGTTCTCTTCCCAGCCTTACGGTGATATTTCCAGAGATCAGCTTAGATTACAACATGTTCAGAGAGGCTGGGAAGCTGAAAGTCACTCCCACCCTCTGCCCTCTCAGAAATGCTCCTTGGTTTGGATTTGGCTTACACAAAAATGTGTTGCCCACACAGAAAACACAGCCAGGTCTGCATCACCCCTAGGTCTTGCCCGTGCTGGATTTCTCCCTGTAGCTTTTGCTATCACCTACACACACTGCCAGGCTTTAACCTGGGGCTGGGAGCCGCAGTGGCACACAGCAAGCTGACCCTCCACACCAAGGCTGCACCAGCAGGATGGAGCCTGCAGGACGCTGAGCTGAAAGATGAAGTGAGAAACACATTTGCAAGCCTGTTGCTGCTGCCTCTGTGGTCCTTCCCCCTTCCTGCACTGCCTCGGCTGCCCACGCTCCCCTTTGCATGGCCACTGTTGCTGCAAGGAACAGGATGGTGGGAGCAGACACAGCTGTGGCCACAGCAGGGAAAATGCAGGAGGGAGAGGTGGGGAAACATGCTGGAAACGGTACCTGTCACCTTCAAGAAGCTCAAAAAGTTTGAAGGAAACCGGTTCACATATGGAACTGAAACTGAAGCAGGGGGAACTCGCTGTGAGCACTAAGTGCTGGCCAACAGCTATTTAAAGCTTCAAATGCATCTGACATGCAGCTGGGCATAAAGCATGGGCATGCCTGCAGCTTGCACAGACACACCCAGGGCAGGGTCTTTGCAATACTGCTGGGTACAGCTGCAGCAGCTGAGGGGTCAGCAGGGGCTAGGAACCACCCCAGAAACCAAGGAAAAGCTGGGCTGTTTGATGAAGGAGCAGGGCATGCCTGGTGCCCCTATCAGCCCTGGCTCAACAGCACATTGGACCAGAGCCAGGGAGCTGAAGACTTTTCCAGGGGCCAGTCAAGACTGGACAGGAACTGCAATCATGCTCTTGTGGACAGACACAGAGCTATTGCAAAACCTCCAAACAGGCTACTTGGTTCCTCAGGAAGGATTCAAACAAGCTGAGAGATGGGTTGGTGTGGAAATGACAACTGTAACATTCCTTGTTGGCCCTTCAGACAGAGCAAGTTTTCCTATACCATGCCTCAGTTCCCAGAGAAGTCTGAAGCCAGGGTTTTGGCTGCCTGCAGGCACTAGATGAACCCAATCCTCCCCCAGATGGGGCTCCTGGCTGGTGGCATCCATAGCCTGGCTTAGGTTATCCTCTTCTCCCTCTTTCCACCCTCTATGTCCAGACAGATCCTGCCTCAAAGCAGCTTGTGGTCTTATTTCACCAGGATTTTTTATTTTCAGAGCATATACCACATTTTAATACAGAGCAAAGTATCTCAAACACCTTCTTATTTCCTAGCCCAACCCTTGTACAAAACACTCCTGGCAACATCTGCAATTGTTTATGTGGAAAAGTCCCATCAAATAAGTGTTTTAGCACTGGACTTCGGTTTTGTTTTTCAAATGTGATTTGACAGGATGAACCACTACTAATCTCTGAGGCCCTCTGGCAGGCATTTCTAAGACCCCTGCCTGGCTGTAAGCTATGTGAGATCCCTCACACAGCATTTTAACCCTCCCTCAGTGCTCCACAGTGGGAACCTGTCTCTAGCACCCAATTGCCCACTACAGCGACAGTTTTCCAACTGCCTGGGCTGCATTTGGTTTTATGGAACTAATGCTAGGCTTTACTACTGCAAGAAAATTACAGCAATTCCCTTCCCTCACTTATATTGTTCCCTTGAAGGTATTTGGAGTCAGAACTCTTGTCCCTACTGAACCATTCCTTTTCACTCCACACGCTTCCCTCCTCATACCTCCCATCCTTGAACTGCTTTCATCAACCAATATTTGCTGCTGAGCATACTTGGGTCATCTTTCCAATCCTCTGATCTCCCTTTGGGAGCAGGATCATCTAGAGACTCAAGGAATACCCCATCCTGCTGAGGGGCAGGCAAGGGGGCATAGCCACCCTCTGGGCATGCTGCCCTGGTCAGGGCTTAGAGAGCATTGGGGATTTCTGACTGATCCCTGCACGGATGCTGGGGCTGATCTTAGTGACAGCAGAGAGTAAAGGGACCAGGAGAAGAGGAAAAGCTGGCAGGTGTCCAGCTGGGACAGTCAGGGAGGGGAGGGTGGGCAGCCTGGACACCCTGCTTTCAGTCTGCTAGTGTAGTGCCAGCTAATGAAATTTAACAGATTATTGACCAGACTCCACTGTCTCTGCCTCAAAAGCAATCTTTGTGACTGCTGTGAGTTGTTTTCAATAGTTCTTAACTTACCAGATCTTTCTTTTTTATTAATATTTAAAACGATTAAATTTTTTTCCTAAATTAAACTAAATGGACTTTGTTCTCCCCGGAGGCTGTTTATGTAACATCTGTTTTAAATTGTTTAAAATTCAGTCCATTGAACTGTGTGAAATAAAATGCTGAAATTACTCTATTTGTTGTGATTTTTTTTTTAGTAAGTCCATCCCCCCCCTCCACCTGACTTACTTCCCAGGCTGGAGCTTAGCCCTGTGTGTCTCAGGAGAGCCGGCTGGGTCGATGCCTGCCTGATTCACAAAGCTGGCAGAGACTGGGCAGGATCATTTAAAGGTACTCGTACAAATTGCTGTTTTCTCAGGTGTAAAAGCATTAGTAAGCAGAGTTTGCAGTGTCGCTGGCATTAAACGCACAGTGCTCCGGATCAGATTAGATATCCAAGCCTGTGTGTATTCCTGGGACAGTCAGAGCAGGGCTTAAGAGCTTCCCTGTACCAGGAATGAGCCCAAGCGCTTCTCCCAGGATATTTAAAAGCTGCATGCGTGTGCCAGGGTACTCGGGACGGCTGCACAGAGAAGCCCCTGATGCCCTCGCTGGCAGGCAGGGACGGGTTAAAGAGCCCACCCTGTGCAGGAGCTGGGGGGATTCCCCCGAGCGACCCCGCTGTTTTGGCAGCCCAGTTCCCAGCTCGGCTCCCTTCAGCCGCTGCCCGGGCGCCCGTGTCCCACTTTCCCATAACCTCCCCTGCCTCCTCCTCCTCCTTATATATTCATGAAGCAGTCCGGCAGGGGAGAAAGGAAAGCTGGGCGAGCCGGGGCGGCAGCACAGGAAGAGGAACTCGGTGTGCCTCGCTCCGCACCGCCGGGACGGATCCTGCTCTTCATCCGTGCTGGGACAGTGCCGGCTCCCGAGAGGGAGAACCGCTCCCTGCTCTCTCGGGCAGCAGCTGCATGAGCTCTGGATGCGAGGAGGAGAGTTAACAGTAAGTGAGTCAGTCTCACCACGGATAACACTTTCTTTAGGATGTTTCCTTTTCTGAGCTCAGAGCCAGGCCTGATATGGGGCTGCATCCACCCCTGCTCTCTTCGCTCCCCCAGCACGCCTTCATGCCCTGGGACCCACTAAAGGGGCTGGGGATGTCCTCCTAGACCCACAGGTGGAGGAGAGGCTGGAAGTGGAAGACACATGCACAAGCAGGGCCTTTCTGTGTAATTCACATAGGATTATTTCAAAATGTTGAGCCCTTCTCCAGCCTGTTTTGCTCTGGAGAGGTTGGCGTGGAGGGTCACGAAAGCCTGGCGTTGAAGGATTATATTGCAGTTGTGCTTCTTGGGGGGGAGGAGAGCTCTCAGAGTTCGCATGTGCCTGTCTCCTGTGATCTCTTACTACTCCCATGTCTCACTTCCATCCTCTTTCTTCTGGGATTGCAAGGCAAGGACACACCTCTGTTACTGCATAGGAAGCCTTGGGGTTTTCTGCCCGTAAATTAGCCCCTCTGATAGCTGGAATATACTAAAAGAGTGCAACAGGATCTTCTCCAGACTGGAGGGAATCGGGATCTGATTAGCTCAATCCAAGTGCCTTACTTGGACATTACCAACACAGCCAGCACCTTGTCACCAGGACCTCTTTTTCAGTGAGGGCTCCATCTCAGCTTGCAAGCAGAGTCCTGATCTCACCAATCCCCCATTCCAGGGCTAGACCTTTGCCTTACTGCATGATGTGCTACCAGTCTGATCCAAGGAGCAATATCTCTTCACCCTACCCAGCCTTGCTGTGTGCAATCAGCAACCACAGGGAGTGTGCTAATACACAGCCCTCAATTCAGAGGACACTGGTACCAGGTGCTCCTCCCAGTACTGAGCATCTCATTAACACACTACTTTTGCAGGATGGGCCAACAACTTCATACCCCATTGCTAAAGTGTCACCTTCTGACCTCTGCTAATGTCTTTTCTCCCTGTCAAGGTGCAGCTCTAAGATGAAAACTCCATCTGGGCAATGCATAAGGCTGGCATACCTCCTCCTGAGTTTGGCTTCCCTCTGCCTTCCCACCCCTCTCTGGAACGACCGGGACTCCCTGATGCAGGAGGAGAAAGCCCATCAGACAGGTGGCAACTTGGTGCTGAGTAGGCAGGAGCAGCAGCTGAGTACAAAGCTCGTAAACCTCAAGAAGAAGGAAGTGGAAACAGCCATGACTATGGGACAGTTTCCTCCAAGCATGCACTTCTTCCGGGCAAAAAGCCTCATTGATCAGAGCACTGTGTTCAGCATCTTAAAGCGCATGCCAAAAGGTAATGACTTAAGGAGTCTCATCTTACTCATCCTTTCTCACCTTTTGCTCTCTATGGCTGAGCTGGGACAAAACACAAGATGGGGGAGACAAGCTTATGAGAGCTGTAAATTCTGTTCATTGGGTTCCAGGAAAAGCCCTGACTCTGAGTTCAGGGACAGGGTAGGGGAAGAGAGGAAGAAGGGGATGGATTGGATGAATACACATTTCCAGCAATTGTGGCATTTAGTTTAACTTACAATATGGGCCCTTAAGTCTTTCAAGAGTGGAGAAGGGGCAGAGGAAGCAAAGACATCCACATTTACTCCGCATGTTCCAGCTAGGGTCTTTCTTTTTCCCCACATACACATTCCACAAACAGGCTACCAAACTTGTCTTATTCTATATCTTAGCCAAAAGTGTTGTATCCCCCATAAAGTGTTTCTGCAGGTGGTTCTGTAGCAGACCTGGAAGTCTACCGGAAAGACTGGGGGCACTAGAGGAAGAAGGGGCTACCTCTAACACTGAAAGGTGCTTTGCTTGTTGTGTACAAGTCAAAGCCTGTGTGCTTCTAGCACTTAAAGTGAGTTTATAAAAGGGTGGGAGACCAACATTTTACATGGGCAGATAGTGACAGGACCAGGGGGGAACAGTATTGAACTAAAAGAGGAGAGATTTAGGTTAGATGTTAGTAAAAGTCTTTAGTCAGAGGGTGGTGAGGCACTGGAGCAGGTTGCCCAGAGAAGTTGTTGATGCCCCGTCCCTGGAAGTGTTCAAGGCTAGATTGCTCAGGACCCCATCCAATCTTCCCAACTTTGCTCTCTCAGTCTCTGCTGTGGGATGCAGATCCCTGTCTTGCAGCATCCTAACCCATTAGCATAAGTGATTACTATGTCAGAAATGTCATTATCCTTTCACGGCTGAATTGAACAGTTAGGAATTTAAAAGAACTTCCCCCTTTACCTCCAGTATCATTGGTACCGAGTGGGAGTCAAAACAAATAATTAACACTTTTCAATCCAGGCAATGTTAAAATGAGTTCTTGGAATCTTTGCAAGGGCTGTAAGCTTTCAGGGCCAAGACGACAGCCTTGCAGCTGTTTGAGTAGGATTTGATCAGAGCCCCTGGGAGTTCCTGTTGTTTCAAGCACAACTGTAATTCCTGTTGCTGTACACATAGGGAAGAAGGTGACATTGCCAGCCAGAGGAGGGTCAGACAGCAGCAGCATGCCCAGTTTGGTGCACCAGCTCTGCTGAGAGCAGCAACCACAGTTCCTCAGCATCTTTACAGCCAGACTCTCTGTAGTGGGAGATCATACACATTAGAGTCTATTTTCGATGAGTCCACTATAAATTATAGTCTTGAACTAGATCTAATGTCAAATACATACCAGTCTTGTGTCTTGTTCTTGCTGTTTATGTTCTCCCTTTACCCCTAAGGGCATCAAACCTATTTTGACTAAGAGGTCTCCCCTAGACTAATAAAATAGATGTCTAAGACTTCAGCTCTCACAGTATCTTCCCTTTACAATGGTGAAGCTTAGTTCAAGCACCAATAAAACATCAAGAGTCTTTGGAAAAAGAGAGATTTCAGCAAAATGAAATGATAAGGAAAGTGAGCATAGAGAGGATGCTTCGTGTGCCAGGACGACTGGCAGTTGCCAACATACTGCACAATAACAGAGCGTCCCAGAGGCCCTTCGTGCAGGCCAGCAGCAGATGTACAATGTAAGCGACCATGCTTTTGATAAGGCAGAGAAGTAAATTGTACTTCTGCATCTGAGTGCAATTCCCCAGAGTAACATGGTCTGGGATTCTGGTGTATGCCAGGGTTTCAGAGAGCGGAAAGAAGAGACACGGACTGCACACAAAAATTTAAGCTAGGATCCAAACAGCTTAGACACAGAGCTTTGCTTCAGGTGTGCTAGTCAGCCAGCAGGCCTTGTAAACTGCTGCCTACTGTGCGAGTTCCTCTTTAAATCAGCAGGGCGTGAGCCAGCTCACAGGAAAGTCTGTCTGAAAGACCTTTAATAACTCGGAGCATTTTCCATCCCAGTGGAGAAGCAGAGCTCCCTATTGATTTCCCTCCTCCCTGTGCTCCCAGGGAGCTGTCACGCTCTGCCTACCCAGTGTCTGATGTGGAGGGGGCCACATCCTCCATCCTGGGTGAGGCAGAGCAGCCGCGTGGTCCTTGCTGGGAGAGATCACTCACAGCCTTCTCGAAGCATTCCCAGATGCCCCCGGATGGGCAAACAACCCATTATCCCATTAAACCTTCCCAGCTGCCTGGGCTCACCAGGATGTCCTTGTCCTCCACCAGGTGCTGTGCTGCACCTGCACGACTACGCCATGCTGAGCGTGGGCTGGCTGGTGTACAATGCCTCCTACCTGCCCGACTGCTACATCTGCTTCACCCGCTCGGGCTCCGTCCGATTCCGCTTCTCCAGGCCACACCCTCCTCACCCACTGCCAGCCCAGTGCTCCCAGTGGGTTTTGCTGGAGACCTACCGGAAACAGCTGAGCAACGTGACCGAGTTTGACAGAGGGTGAGTGAAGAGGGGTTACAAGCCTGGTGGTGCTCCATGGCAGCGCTGTGTAGCCAGCGGGATCATTCTGGTGCAGCTTTCCCGCTTGCTTGCTGCTCTGGAAGTGAGGAATTCCACTGAGGGCTGTGCACATGAAAAAGCAAACAGCAATGTAAGAGCTTGAAGGCTGCTGCCTTAAGTACACCAGAGTCAAGGGACCATAAAAACTGAATTTTTCAGTGCACACTCACACTGACCCTCTGCACAGACATGCTGAGGACAGTGGCTTAAGTAGAATTATGAGACCTGTCACCACCTCTCCTCAGCACCCAGGCTGGATGGGCTCTCACAGGGCTGCATGGTGCCTCATCCAGTGAGGTATCCAAAAACTGCATGAGGAAGCCAGGTAGATGATGAACAAGCTCTCTCCAGGAGCAGAATTGTCATTTGCAAAGTCATTATTTTGATTCAGAGCAAGAAGCTGGGCAAACTACTTATGTTAGTTACTGCACTAGCAAAACTCCTCAAACTTCCCAAATTAAAACCCAACCCAACTCTCCCTCCAAACACCAAACTTGTTTTCTGAGGACTGCCTTTGAAACCCCACTGGCACCCACCAGTGAAACAAGCATTCCCAACAGGACCCTCAGGAACCAGGAACTGTGGCTCACCCTCCCGGGCACTGGCTGAGCCAAGAGACTCCACACACAGGACCCCTGCCTGGTAGGGCTCTTTTCCCTCAAACACCCTCCTGCTAACAGAGCTTCTGCCCTTACAGGCAAGGCCTCCTGCAGCTGTCCAGGAGCTCACACCTCAGATGGCTCCCCAGGGCATCACTCACCCTTCTGCAGGAGCTCCCCTCCCTGCAGGCATCTCCTGTTTTTACTGCTGGCAGCCTTTTATCAAGACCAGGCTGTTCTGACCCACCTAGCATTTAATCACTTACAGGTGGCTGGGAAGAGCCTGGCTCCACCTCCAGCTGGTGGTGATGAGAAGACAGAATCCTATCTCCCCATCCAGGGGCCATTGATCCCGGGACAAAGCCCTGCTGAAAAGGCCAAGAGGAAGCATGCAGTTCTACCGTGGTGTGTGGGGGGCTGGAGAGAGCACACTAAATAATGCATGAAGTCAGACACTGAGCGATGAGGACAAAGGAAAATATTGAGTAGCCATCCATTCAGAGGGCACCGCTGTCCGTGGCGCTCCAGGGGCTGGGGTCTGCAGAAAAAAATAGTGTGGGGTGTCATGTAATGACAGACAGTATTGCCATGCCAACACACAAGGAGAGGGCTGGATTAAGGCAATGCAGATGACCCTAATTCCAGCATTTGCTAAGTGAAACTTGGTGGGGTTTACTGTAGTGCTCTTCAGTGAGGTTGTGTGCTCTTAAATAGAGACCTTTTAACTCTTAGTGAGCTGGTGTCCCCTCCACATCTGGGCTCTGTGCCCTGCAGATCTGGGAAGAAGGTCAGGTTGGGAAACTGAGAAGCTTCTGGACTGGTGGCATGGTATTGCCTTCCCTCCCCTAAACCAGCAATGGGCAGGGCAGCAGAGGGGTCTGACTCTCCAGGGCATCCACCATCCCTCTCTTACAGAGGTCCAGAAAGGAAGGAGAAAGTAATGCCAGACCCTGGGCTCTTGACCTTTTATATCCTGAGGCTCAACAGCCCTGACACGAGATGGAAGAAATAAGATCCAGTGAGAAGTCACTTATCTCTGTCTTCCAAAGAGAAAACTGGTTCCCCATTAGCTGCCTTCTATTTCTGCTGGGAGTGATGAGGAAGGAAAGATGACAGCACCAGCTCTCTTCAACCACACCAGGAGACCCATAAATAATGTGCAAGAGATTGGATTTTGAAACGGCTTCACTTCCTTAAAGCCCAAACAATTGCACAGGGCACTTAGAACTGTCTCAGGAGCAACCCTTCATTGCACTTGTTTTCAGTTCTGTTTCCATGGCATGATGTCACTTTCTGGCAGAGGCTAAAGGCCAGAGCATCCTGTACACCCTGTACACCCCGTACACGTGGGTGACCAGAGCTGTGAATTGTGTGGTTCCCTCTGTTCCTGTGTGGAAACACTTGTTTTCAGAGGCAGTATTGCCACATTCCTCTTCTTTTGTATTTGTCTGACAATGTTTAGCAGCCACAAGTCAGAGCAGGACTTCAGAGTGGCAAGCACTGCACAGGGACACAAGACAGAGCCCCACTGCAAGGGTCTCCCCAAATGTGGAGGGGAAACCAAGGCAGAGGCCAATGAAGTGATTTTCCTCAGCAGACATATGCCTGAGCCAAGTACAAACTTGGATCTCTTGCATCCTGGGTGCTCACTTATCCATTTGAGTATGTTGTCCTTCATTTCTTGCCCTTCCGTGCTCATCACCACAAAATCACAGAGGAGTCATTGCGCATAATGTGCAAACACACCAACAACAAGCCACATTGAGGCACTTCTCTTCCTATTTTCATCTAATCCCTGGGTAGTAGTCTAGGGGTTAGGAATGTTTTTGGCCGTCTGGAAATAGGTCTCTAGCCAGGAATAGGCCCCAATCTGTTCTGCTTCTCAGTTTCTGGAAACTCTCCCAGTCTCTTGAACATGTGCATCCCAGGCTACCTCTATCCTGCACTCCTCTTTGCCCTTGAGCACTGACAAGCTGAGAGAAAGCAGATGTCAGAGGAAAGAACGGATGGATAGTTGGGTGGTTTCAAGGAAGTGTCAAGGGAATATGGTAGCAGGGAAGGGCTCTCATGCAAGACAGGGTGGATCAGCAAATGTGAAGGAACAATGGGAATGTTTCTGAGAAGCTGCACCTCTTTCACCTTACAGCATTTCTGACCAGGAAGGGGTGGAAGAAAGGGGAATCTGCATAATCTTTGCTATTTCCATTTGTAGGTACATATATATGTGTGTGTGTGTGCTTTGGAAGGGACTCCTTTCATTTGTTTCCCTCAAGAGAAGGTCTAATCATTCCTATTCAAAACACACGTCTCATGGGCCAAGACCCTAGATTATTGTGTTACTGGTAAGCTTCCAAAAGGATGCTGTTAGGAGAGCCAGGAGACCATGGGCCAAGGGACAGGGAAAGGAAGGGAATTTTGCTTTCATATAAAAGGAAAAACAATCCTCACTTATTTTCTTCACAATCAATTACGATACAGGAGAATGTCATTCTTTCTTTCAAGAGGCAACATAGTGGCTACCATCTCTGAAGCAAGAGCATGCCCCCAGATATTTAGGGAAGCATTCCAGATATTTGTAAAATACCACTGCACACCCGCTGCCAGCAGCCCAAGGATTGAGGCCGTGCCCAGCAGAGCTCTCTATCACCAGGATGAAGTCATCTGTGAGGGAGCTGACACCACGGCTGAGGCTGCAGGGACAACTCCCCTGAGTGCTGGCGGCTGCCCGGGCCACCATCACCTTCCCCGCCATGTCCTCTGACTGCCTTATCTCACAGAAAAATAGGGCAGTGTGTGCATTACGAGGGGAAAAAATGGAATAAAAATCCACTACAGAAACAAAGCACTCTGCTCCCTCTACAAGTCTCCCCTTGGGGAGAAGAAGAGGGGATGAGAGAGAGCGAGAGAAAGCGAATGAACCACATGTGACAGATGTTAGTCACACTATTTAATGCACCACTGGAAGACATTTAGATACTATGGTGAGGAGAGGGGCATAATTACCCATTGAGAACAGAAAAAGAAGCAGGAAAAAGAATCCCTTTAAAAACAAGGCATCAAAACCTTTCACTTCTGTATTATATAGCACAGGAAAGGAAAATAGGGAAAAAACCCAGGAAAAGAGAAAGCAAACCCACAGTTGAAAATAAATAATCCTTGGCTGGTCATTTTAGCTGTGCCCCTTTGGGCATATGCATTGCAATAGCATTGTTCAGTGCATATATGACATGACATGGAAGGCTATTTGTAGTCTGCACCTGATCACTGGCGAAGGCCCATTCCAGAAAAGAAGCAAAAAAAAGTATTTATGAAGCTTTGCTTCATCTGCATGAGCTACTGATGGCAAAAGCCCCCGAACCCTTAGGAGATTATCTGGTTATCAAGGATGGATCACTATTATGCAATAAATCTTCAACAGTTGTAAGGATCAATAATCAGTCTCAAAGGGAAGGGGATTATAAAGAGAAGTACAATTTGATTTATGTGCTTTTAGGAGCAGGGTGGTGTGGGGATTTATTGCTGTTTCTAGCCCAAGAGCACAGGCTAAGTAAACAACCACGAGTTTGTACAGCCAGATTTAAAGGCAGGGAGTGGAGCCCTGCGTGCGCTCAGTGCTGGAGGAGCTGAGTTCTCACAGGACAAGGCGAGAAAGTGGTGGGAGCCCGACTAACCACCCATCCTTATCTGAAACCGAGCTGCCTGGAGTGGCGAGAACGGGCTTGCACGGCCTTTTGATCCACGGGGAGGTTTTTCCCTCAGTGCTCGCAGCGCCGGTGGGAACAGCCCCACTCGGCCCCCGGCTTCGGGCAGGTGCTCTCCATGCTGAGCCTGCGGAGCTGGAGGGGAGCTGCCCTTCGGCCAGGAGGGAAGTGGAAAAATCCCTTTTCCCCAGCTCTTCCCACACGAAACCTCCCCGATGAGCAGCAGCACACCCCTTCTGCGGCGGCTGCCGCCCTCCGCAGCTCGGGCAGCTAGATCAGCGCCTTCAAGATGCTCCTGGCTCCTGCATTCCTGGTTTCTAGGGTGATGCCGTGGTGTCTCCCACTGCTGCGTGCTCCTCACTGCCCGCCCATGGTCCAGCTCGGTCTTCTCTGGTTGCATGAATTACTGAACAGTAGCTGGGGTTGCCCAGTGTCCTGTGATAATGGCACCAAAGCCCCTATTGTAATGCATGGGAAGGCAGAGCCCAAGTTGCTGTGGAAACCTTAACTCTGAATTTTCCTGACTGTTGAGCATTTAAAATCTCATCCTTAACAGTAGCAGCATCTCTTTACGTACAGGTTGGCTTCTAAAATTGTTCCTGGCAAAGAAATTAACAGAGTGAGGAAGAAATAAAACTGCAGCCCCTGGAAGAGAATCCTTAAGAGAGTGAAACAGCAGGCAAATCATGGGGGAACAGGCTGTGTTTTATGGGCAGGATGGAGGGATTCAAAAGGCATATCTGCCCAGGATGTCTTAGTTTATGAATTTGGACCAGATCACATTTTACATCTGTAGGGGGGCTGTGGGGGTTTAAGTGTCCTGGACGAAGATAATAAGATCACAAATCAAAGCCACACCTCCCACATAACAGAGCAGAGCATGGCATGAGGATGGGGGCCAAGACATCAAACAGGAAACATTATTAAAGATCAGTAGCTGTTACTGAGGGGAAACAATATACTCACATGAAAGGTGAAGCATGGCTGAAGGTATTTCTATCTGAACCTGCTTAGCCCCTGACACGAGATAAGCACCAGGCCTGGCCAGACTGGTGAGCCCACCTGGCAGCAAGAAAACACATCTGTGGGTTGCTGTGATGGCTTCCATTTGTCCACACAGGAATGAAGTTAATCACCTCTGCATTGCCGTTTAGACTTTGCCCACTGGTAAGAGAAATTTATTATGAACTACCCTTCTGGTGGAGGAAGGAGGGCTGTTGCCAGGGGCAAGACTTCAGGTGGGATGCAGGCTATCAGCTTGCCAGAGGATGGTGGTGTGGCACAGACACTCACCCTGCCCTAAATGCAAGCTGTCACCCACAATTAGACAATCTTGCAATTTACTGGCTCCCTTAAACTCTACTTGATAAAACCACCCACTGTCTCTCTGGATTTCTGAAAGAGGCTTATAAGCCAGCTGAGTGTGTGGAGGAAATAAACACGTTTCCATTACACTAAGGAAAAGCCAGGACTGAGATTCTTATCAGCTCTTTCCCTGAAGTAACTGTCAGTAAGGCAGGCAGGGCATCAGGTTTGTTCTCACTGGTACGGAAAAATGATTTCTGATTCACAATTGTTTTCCCCTTGCATTTTTTACATGGCATATTTTGGCAATACAAAGGTACCAGGACAACTTAGGGGCTCAGTAAGCAGGTTGGTGGTGGCCCAGTACATGGCATCTCCTGTAAACTCAGTCTGCCTTTTAGGTGCTAAACAGAGGGTCAAGTGTTGTAACATTTTCTGTGCATTGAAGATTCTTGGGGAAATATCTTGTCTGTAGGTGTGATGTGCGTGCCTACTTTCAGATTAGGGATACCATGGGTAGCAGAGTGTAATTTATATGAAAGCACCATGCTTGCTATTGTAACTCTATTCCTCCTCAAGATTTTGCCCTTGAAAAAGGGAGGGGCAGGTTTTAAACACCTACTCACACCCTGCATATAGCGCAACATGTATCATATGAATTCTGTGCCAGCCTTTAGAGGAGTAAATACAGGTGGCAGACAAATGACCTGAAAGCTTCCTAGTTGCACCAGTCGCTGTTATGCCGCTGTTGCATTGCAGTGCCAACAGGCTCTGTTTGTTCTCCTCATTCCTTCTCTTCTCCCTTTTCTATAGCTTGCTGAGAAACCTGACCCTGGTGACAGATGCCCCCGAGCTGGCCTACCCCTCTCAGTCTTTCATTTGGAAAAGATTTGAAGAAATCTTTCTCATTGCCTCTGGACTTATCTGCTATGCACCTGTGTTCAAGGCCTATTTCTACCAGGGGCTGCTGGAGCTCTATGAAGATAACATACAGTATGTCGAGATAAGAGCTATCCTGCCTGCGGTACGTGGGGTTTGGCTTCTCGAGTAGTCTTTTAAATCCCTATTTCTCCATAACTTTTCTCAAGCCCTATCTTGGGTGTTTGCATACCTGCCTTCCTAAGGATGCTGGAAAACCTTGATCCTATTCGAAAGTATTTCTTGGAGATTTGCATAGGCAAGGGCTTGAAAGTGAGAGATTCTTTGTTTTTAGTGGCTAAGGGAGATACCTGCTGTGACATCGTCACAAAACTACATTATACAGTCAGACTGGGAGCTGTGTCAAGATCTTGCTCATTGGGAAGATGTAGCTCAGTTTTGTCTGCACCAGAATCACCTGTTCTGTGGCAGCTATTCTGAACAAATTTCCTGTGTGGAATAGAGACTTATTCTGGAATGGTTATGTTATGCTTATTTCAGAATGATGACTCTGAATAGACAAGTCAAAGACAAATTGGCAAAACACAACCTTCCACAATTTCCAGACAATCTAAAATTGTGGCTGTGTGTATGAAGTATGAACTGCTCCTTTCATTGCCACTAACACCAAAATCTGCTGGCAATGGTTCAGGCCTTTCTCCCTGTGTGTCATCCAGAGCTGGTCAGATTGTGTGAGGGCTGCAGGCCACCTATCTGTCGTGCCTGAGAGGAGAAGGATGTATTGCAAAGGGAAAAAAAAGGGATGTGGAGAAGTACACGAAGTTTACATGTATCTTACTTTGATGGGAGTTGCCATAAGCCAGTTGCTCTGAACTCAGCCACCACCTGTCTTTGGGGTACCTGGAAAGAGAAACAACAGCAATGTCAAAATGCCTGTGCTGTGAGGCAGCGCGAGCGCTGGCATCCCCTCAGGCCACACAGGTTTCCAGGCCAAGAGTATCTGCCATGATACAAGTGCGTGGGCCTGACTGGAAAATACCCTGCCTTTACCATCAGCCCTCAGACATGGTTGTAACTCCTTTTGAAGAGAGCCTTGGCAGGGAAGATTTGCTTCCCATCCAGCTCCTGATGCTGGCGGCGGCCGTGGGAGCCTGCAGAGCCCTGGGGCTCGCTTGCAGCCGGCAGCTCACGTGCTGTGAGCTCCAGGCAGGCTGCCTGCAGCCCGGGCACCACAGCAGGGAATGCCAGGAGCTGCAGCCACACTGGGATGGAGGGCAGCGTGGGCAGGGAAGGGACAGCTAGGCTGGAGCTGGGATGAGAGGGCAGGGAAGTGCTTCACGGTGAAAGTCAAGGTGAGCAGGGTGTGACGGGAATAGCAAGATGCTCGTGTGGCTGGAGATCCTCCACAAGGCTGGGACAACAGCGCTGACACTGCAAAAGCTCTCCTTGCAGCAAAGCCTGCCAGAAGCGGCCCCTGAGGTAAAGTAAATGAAAACTGGGATTTAGTGTGAAACAGCAAACATTGTGGAAAAGCCTCCTAAGCCCAGCTGTGTTTGCAGATTCAGCTGTGTAAAGTCTCACATTCCCATGGGCTGCAGCTGGGGAAAATTCCCTCTGAGCATCTGCAGCTGCCCCATGGCTGCTGGTGCCTGCAAGGGGGACACCACATTGTGACGGGATGTGGGGCTCTGCAAGGGACATCCTTGAAAGGGACAGCACCAGAGAGGAAATTAGGGGGTGAAGTGGAGCAGTTGAAGGCTGGAGGAGAAAAGTGACAGAGAAAAGAATGGTGAGAAGGGTGAGAGGAGAACTGACGGAGTGGCTTCAGCTACTATCTGTGAGTGACTCCAGGCAGGGCCCTTGTGGGTTAGTATCGATGGGGGCATTCAGGGTCTCCATCCCTGCTGAAGTCAGGGCAAAAGCCCTGAGAACAGCCCTGGTAGTGAGGAACCTCCGGAGCAAGCTGATGAAACAGCATGCCAAGAGGACTGTTTTTTCCAGTTTGCAGCCAGAGAACTGGGAAAGCATGGCAAGCCTAAATGACTGACTCAAGGTCATGAAGCAAACCTCTGGCAGAGGGGAGCAGAAGCCCAGCTCAGCTGGTAGTTTATGGAGCTCAGCCATCACGTGCCTTGGGGCTGCCTTGGCTGACAGACTGCCACTGCAAGGCACAGAGCATGTGTGAGCTGCCAGACAGCTGGACAAAACACTCCAGCATTTGATACAGACAGGACTAAGAGGTCACCGTCTCCTCTGGGTACTCAAGGGCACTTGCTTGCCACGTCTGAACACAGAGAAACTTGTATCACAGAGGAGGGAGAAAAACCACTCCTTGGTTCTTGCCAGCTGGTAAAGGCTTGAAGAAGAAAATGTTTTGCACAGATTTAACTGCTTTTGTTTTCCTGCCCTGTTCTCAGGACCATAGCACTTTGCTTCTCCCAAGGTTTTTGTCAGTTCATTTCTCCCACCTTCCAGTAAAACACCTCTTCTAACTCCTGCTTGTCACGTGCTTTTCATGCTGCAGGTGTATGAACTGGATGGCACCCAGCACAATAAATCATGGTCTGTGGCAACCTACCGGGAAGTGACCAGGCAGTTTGTGAAGAAGCACCCAGACTTTGTTGGAGCCAAGATTATATTTGCAGCGCACAGGTAGAGACTGAGCAGGGCTGAGAGCGGCTGTGCTGTGTCGGAGGCGGGCAGAGGGAGGACTGGGTCCAGAGAAGCAATGCTGAGGGCTGGGCTGGAGTGCCACAGTTGGTTGGCAATGTCCATGTGCATAGTTAGACCCGGGTTGTTGACTCCTGAAGCATTCCCTGGAATGTGTAAAAGGCTGAGGGTGAGAACTCATCTATATAAGTCTGTGTACGTGCGAAGCGAGCAGGGAGAGCTAGTGGTGCGCGCCAGAGGAGTGTCTGTGAGCCCTGGGAGCGGGAATGAGCCAGGGCAGGGCTGCCCGTGTGCATATCCAAGCCGTGCCTGCTCTCTTCCTGAGCCTGGATGCACTCCCCCCCCTTCAGCCACTGAACCATGACATCAGTGCCCGAGTATGGGCACTCGGTGTCGCAGAGGTCCCTGTGGGACCCTGCAAAGGCTGCTCCCCGGCAGCCTGTGTATGGTATGTTCGTGCTGCTGCCCAGGCAGGCGGGCACAAGGCTGCTCTCCAAGTC
Source organism: Orthonyx spaldingii (assembly GCA_013397795.1). Taxonomy (NCBI): domain Eukaryota; kingdom Metazoa; phylum Chordata; class Aves; order Passeriformes; family Orthonychidae; genus Orthonyx; species Orthonyx spaldingii. The sequence goes on from VZTJ01001275.1 coordinate 833,317, forward strand.
AGCCAGATGCCATGAAGTCATGTGAGGTGATCCTCAGCAAGTAGAGCAGACCTCTCAGCAGCACTTACTCACTCTGGTTTAGCACAATGCCCTTTCCAGTTCAGAGCTGGCTTGCCTCTCTGGCCAGCTTGGGTACAGACACAGTCTGCAAAATGCATTGAGAAGTTAAAGTCTGATAGGGCTGGAAGAAACCTAAATGTGAAACTCTCTTGAAATGCAGTTACTGTCTCATCTCCCATCAAAACAGTTGAGAGGAAAGGAAAAAAAACAAACATTTTCTCTCCACACTGTTGTGTTCCCTTCCCTGCTTGGTAAATGGGAAAGCCAGTGAGTTAGACAAGCATGCCTCAACTCAAGTGACAGCAGGGCCTAGCTAGGCATTTCCTGGTCAATCATGGGTTTCCTTTCATAATATCAATTTTCTACTGCTGTTACTCTAGAGACCTGAAGCTGGTTGTCAGATTCAGGAGCAACTTGCATTTTGGAAATACCCCTGGGGGCCCCATTTCACAACTCAAACCCCGAGTAGGCAGGCCCATGGGAGTCAGCTTCTGCAGTGCTTTCTCTCTCTTGCTCTCTAGGATGTTGAATGTTTCCCAGATTAAAGAAGCCATCGTCACTGCCATGGCACTCAGAGCCCGCTTCCCAGACACCCTGGCAGGCTTCGACCTGGTAACTGTATTTCTTCTGGGGCTTCACATTAACCCCTGGTGATACAACTACATGTATACCACGGCATATGTTGTGTACCAGAGCCAGAAACTCTGCTGCAGTACTGAAATCAGTGTTAATGAATTGCAAATCCTCCAGCTAAGGATTTTGTTCAGGGTAATTGACAAAATCCCCTGAAAGAATCAGCTCCCTACCCCACAGCATTGTAATTTCAGCACAGCTGGCACCTCATTTATGTATAGCTGTATATATACCATCTTCCCAAGCATCCTCAAAAATACCTTTCTGCTTTCCCCCAGGTTGGTGATGAGGATGAAGGTCATTCTTTATGGGACATGAAGGATGCCCTAACCCTCCCATACTCCATGGGCATCAACTTGCCATACTTCTTCCATGCTGGGGAGACTGGTAAGCATGAGGACTAAAGGCTTGTTATTGCTTGCAGAGGCAAGACTGAAGTCTTGCAAAGAGCAGAAGAAGCAAGCCTGTCTTGCTTGCTGGCTGTATCAAGAGGATGTGTGTGCATACATGTGTATATAACCAGTTTCCCCTATGCTTCTCCCCATATCAGTTTGGGCATTCCCACATGACCCCTCCCTTACCTACTCCCTGCTTTTCACTGTAGGTGTCACATTGCTCAGCATCTTTAACCTGGTCAGACAAAGAGTCATGTGTAAAAGTTATTGCTGGTAGCCATTTCCTCCTTGGAACTGCACTCACTTCCCATCCACAACAGCAGCAGAGTCCCTCAACCATTATTTGACATTTTAAGGTGAAATAATGTCTGAGCCAGACTCTAAGCTTAACTGAACACGCTCATCAAAGCAGCAGATGTACCCTTCATTCCCGGGGTGATGGATTATTATTGGCAATGTATTATTCAGTCTGGATGGGTGGGATTTATCCTAACCACGTATGAGAGTTGTGTCTAACTTGTGTCTTGTGTGTTGCATGTTGACCTCTACAGAAAAGGTGTGGTTGGTTATCCTGGGCTCCCTTTATAGCCACAGGCAGGAGCAAGCACTTCTAAGCCACTATACATTTCATCCTAATGCACAGACTACTCCCCAATAATTGTTACTTCTCTCCATTGACAATTAATGGAGTCCAGCATAATCAGCTCAGCTGTAAGAGCAATACTGTAAACATCTAAAGCCAGGTGAGATGAGTGGGTATCTCTGTGCTGGGCAATATCCTGGGCAGACTTAGATTCCTGTTTACTGAAAATGCAAGAGGAAATTCTGAGCATGAGCAACCCTCTCACCTCACAACTGGGACATCTATCAACAAAATCATCTAGCAGTTTGAGAAGTTATGTTTCCTCACAGCACTGCAGTGACTCTATCTCTGCTCAGACTGGCAGGGCACCTCTGTAGACAATAATGTGCTGGATGCATTGCTACTGAATACCAGCAGGATTGGCCATGGACTTGCTCTTATTAAACACCCAGTAGCCAAAAGTTTGTCTCTGAAGAGGGATATTCCTGTAGAAGTCTGTCCCATCTCCAACCAGGTACGTTGTTAAAAGCTTAGGTCTTGTGGCTGGGCCACTGAAAAGGGGTTTACCATAGCTGTGAGGGTCAGCTGGGGGGCACCTACAAGTTTTGATGCACACAGGCTGGCTTAGTTTCCTTTGCACCACCTTATACTGCAGTTTGCTACAGACACACACTGTGAACATATATATAAGGTTTGTAATGCCAGTCAGCAAAATAATAATTTAAATTCCCATCCAGAGGAACTTGGGAAGGTAGTCTTCCCTCGTGGAGATGAGGCCCAGCGCCACAGAGGTGTCTTAAGAGATATAATTGAAATTACTTCAAAGCCAGGAGGGCCAGAGGCTGAGAAGCTGGGATTGTAACTGGAAGTCCTCGGTTTTATAGAATTCATAACCAGTGGGAATGCTTTTGCAGCACATTAGTGTGGTGCCATTGTCCCCTGGGTGCAGCAGAAAGGATGCTTTGGGGCGGAGATTTACTGGTGTGAGCCCTAAGGGAGAGAACCCTGATACCAGCTCCAGATGCCTCGAGCTAAGCCCCACAGCAAATGTGTAATCAAAAGACAATTCCTGAATTGCTCACAGTCAAATTGTTCTAAATAAGCACAAGTTATTCACCCCACTGGCCTTGATTAAGGTGATTTATTTAACAAATTAATCTCTGTATAGTCAGTAGAGACAAGCTGGTTCCTCCTGCAGCAGTTCAGAGCAGAGCATGCTCTGAACAGCCCTCTGGAGCCTGTCCCTCCCTGTCCACGCTGACCCAGGCAGCCCTGGCAGGTGTGCAGTGTGACACAGCTGCAGCAACAACCTGGCATGGTGTTGTCTCCCACTCTTCCCCACCCAGGTCCTGCTGCTGGTAACTGACTTGAGGAGTCACCCCGCAGCTGACCTCATGGCTGAGGGGCACCCCATTGTGATCAGCCCCGATGATCCCCCTGTCTTTGGGGCAAAGGGAGTCTCCTATGACTTCTATGAGGTATTCATGGCCATCGGAGGGATGAGTGCTGACCTGAGGACCCTAAAACAACTTGCACTCAACTCCATAAAGTAAGTTCATCACCTCTCTCACCTCATCACAGTAATCATAAGGAGACTCTCAGCTTATTCCCCTTGCTTGCATTTGGGTTTTGGCCCCAGAGTCTCCTCTGCCACATGAACTGGGCTTCTGTTAATTCAAAATCTCCTCTGTGTCTCCTCCAAAGGCAGGACACAGGTACCCCAGAGACTCCTCTGCCTGTGCTCTCAAGTGCCTTCCTCTTACTCCATGTCTCAGTGTATTCCTCCTTTGCCATCCTTTGTGAACTTGCCTCCACTACCTGGTTCTGGGTTTGGGAGAAATCGTATGTCTTTGTATCACCTGTCTATATCTGCCAAAACTTGACTTGCTGCAATGTTTGCCATGACTCATCTGGGAAACACAGGAAAACAATTAGCCTTTAGTTTGGGTGTGTTTAACCACTTTTTCTAATAACTGGGCAGCTCTGAATGTCCAGAAATAGTTTGGATACGACACCCAGGGTCTTCCTGAATATTCCTCAGCTCTTGCCTGTTTGCCAAATCCTGTGCCAATCCTCAAGGCTATCCCAAGTCCCCACATGGCCAGGGAGACAACAAATACTGTGATTTCCCACCAAACTGGACAAGTTCAGGGCACATCTGAAAGCAGCAGCAGTGCTGTGTATTCTGTACTAGTCACTGGGTGCTGCTGCAGCTTATGCAGACTGAGCTGTTTGTCCTCATGGTGCAGCACTCAGGGGCTACTGATGTGGCCGTGATATTTCTTGTCCCAGCATGAGCCCAAGTGGCAGGAGCTCCAGGCTCTTTACACCATGTTACTCTGTGTGGCACAGGCATGTCCTGCAAGGGTTAATCTCTTGCTGCTTCCTGCCTTTTCGTTTTGGTGCTGCTCTTGAAATAGCTGCCCCCCCCTTGTCTCCTGTCTGATACTGACTTTTCTCCTCCTCACAGATACAGTGCCATGCTACCGGATGAGAAAGCCAAGGCCAGAGAGGTCTGGCAGAAAAAATGGGACCAATTTGTGGCTGACCTCTCCGATAGCTTTCTAAGGGAGCTGTAGGGAGGACAAGGCTCATCTCAGAAGGCATTTGGCAAGCTAGAGCGAGCCAGACTGATTGCTAGGAGGGAGACTGCTTCTTCCATGTGACCTGAGCAGATGAACGGACGTCAAAGTCTCACCTGGCACTGGGTGACTCTGGTAAGCCAGGCTTAATGGGCTTAAAACTAAGAATGAGCTGCACTGTCCTGTGAAAATCATGGACTGGAAGTAAAAGGGAACAGTGACCCTTTATAGCAACCACAAGAAATCACCCCGCTCAAAAAAGTCAAAACAATTGAAAATTGCCAATGACCAAATCCTGACATCCTTATTCAGGAAAAACATGCTTTCCAATTAGAGTTAGCAGGAGATTGCCAACATGAGGATCTCTGAATTTTGCCTTATCATTACAAAATGCAGACCTTGTCCGGAAACAGCTAAGACAAACATCCAACCATTTGGGCCACTGACCTTCAAGAGAGCAAGGACTGAAAATGACTCTTGTTATGTTTAACCCTGGGCCTGCTGCCAAAATAGCACTGCTAGGTCGAAGAACCAGTCATAGGTCTGATGTCTGCTATTTCAGGACCTACCATGGCTGGAAACAAGCTGGTGGAACTTGCTCTCAGAACATTTGAGTCTGGTTGCACAGTGATCGTAAAGCCAGAAAAGAGGTGCCTCAGTTGCCAGCAGTTTTTTTACTACGAAGTCTTTTCTTGTCCTCTGGTCAAAGGGAAGACAAAACACATTTCAGGTTAAGTCAAAAACATCCTGGCTTCCCAAACCCAGCTTGATTAAAACTATCCCTCTGCGGCTGTGTTAACACAGACATTTATAGGAAACACCTTTTGGTTTCAGGGGGTTCCACTACCAGCCTTTGTTGCCCAACTCATTGTGCAAATGTGGCCTTACTCAGCCTGTCAGAGAGATTTTCACCTTGGTAGAGAACTGCTGTGGATATTCACAGTGCTCATTTTGACCTCTGTGGTTTCCAGCTCCTTGGCAAAAAAAAAAAAAAAGTACACAAGAGATAGTCTCTAGACAAGCAGAATCCCTTTCTTAACATCATCAAAAATATCAGGAGGAGAACCAGTTGCAAAGAGACTTAAAAAAAAAAAAAATCTTAATCAGATTGCTAAATACATTCAGAAAAATCCTTCAGCACACATACCCCAAGCATGCAGCCAGGATCAAACAGCATCTTTCCCTGACTTCAGTACAATTATGCTGGTTTGCATCAGCCAAGGAAGAATTGACGAAAGTTCCTACTGAAAGACATCTCCCTCCTCTGAACCACAGACTTGCAAAGACTGTTGTTTCCTAATCTGACCAGCCTGGGCCAATTGGCTCTCTTTATGCTTTCTGTTAATTGTCTCAAGCTGCTTGGCCACAGTGTTTATTTCCACTGACCTTGGCTGGAACACCTTAGCAGGAGGCAAATACACTTATTACAGAAGTGGATCAAGCTGCACAGCCGGTGTGCCCTGTGTTAAATTGCCCACAGTTCATAGGCTGCAACCTCATCTCTGGTTATACCAGAGGAAAAAAAACCCAACCAAACCAAACACACTACAAACCTCATCACAGAACACAAATAAAATCACAATAAACCACAGGTGTGTGCATTGCAGAAGGCAGCAACACAAACCACAGAAATGAAAAAATGAGAACCCAGTCACACCCCGCACTAATTGGGGAGGGGTGTTGAAGTGCCTCACACCCCCAGCCCTTTTCAGCCACAGCTGTCCCTACTCCAGCTCTGTCTGCCCACACCCCCAACATCTTCCTCTGAAGCATCCTCGTGCTTTTTTGCAGACTGACCTTTCCTGGGCCTTGATGCAGATTTGGTCCTGGGAGGAGCTTTATACTGGAGGAGTAGCCACAGTAGAGCTACCCTCCCTCCTCCTCCATGGGTGTTGCATACAGAGCTCAGACTAAAGTCCCCGGGGTAGGCTTTGGTTGTGGCCAGGTTGTAAATGCTGCCTTGGGAAATGCCTTACTTGTAATGCTGCTGAGGAGAACCACTGCAAACAAGCAGAATGGCTGCTAACCAGTGACCCAAAGCCATGTGCCTCCCAGCACCCTGATCTTTCAGCTTTGCTATATGTGGATGGATGAAGATCTTTATTTGCCATGAGTTGATTCTCCCTTAAATAAGCCTCTTTGCTGCCAAGGTGAAGCTAATCATTACAGAGCCATTGTGGGAGGAACTGAGCTCCTCAACCACCAGGTTGACCCATGCCCCTTCCGTTTCTTTCAGCTTTCAGCTCTTCCTGTACATGGTCTCTTGAGGTCCTGAACCACTTTTTGGTTACCTGTAGTCCTCTTTTCTCCTCACTACCTGCAATAGTTGCAGGGTTAGATCTTCCATTTCCCAAATGCTTGCTGGAATTGGTTTCCCTGTTGTGTCTAGTTTGTTCTTGCTTTCCTAGAAAAAGCCTGTTGTGTACATGGCCATTTACCCACTTCACAACTGTGCTGTGATGGGGCCCAGTGCCTGGAGCCATCAGTGTGTGATGCTGTTCAAGATTACAGCAGGATCAGGTTTCCACAGAAATCACAAGGGTTTAAAATGGTACGGGTCTGATGCAGCCCTCAAAAAGGTGAACCTTGACTCTACAGGACTATGTCTGCATTTGGGACTAGCTTAGTGGCCCTACTTCTGCTGAAGGTGTTAGGGTTGGGCAGAGGGCAGAAACTTTTCTATCCTGATCATATACGTGGGTGTAACTGTGAACCTGAACCACATGGAGCGGCCTGACTCCAATGGTGTGGCCTTCCTTGGATCCTTCCTGGAGCAGGGCATTGCCATGAGTGGTGACTGGGGCTTCCCAAGAGTCCTCTGGCAGTAGATGTGATTCCATCACATTTAGAGCCTTAGTGAGTCTGACAGAGGGAGGGCCAGCCTGCTTTACTGCTGGGAATCTGCTCTTCCTTAGAGCGCGCCTTAGTTCGGAGAAAGGTGCAAAGTGAGAAACCCAGAATTACATCCTCATCTCTCTAACTCCAGGTGTGCAAAAAAAGGAGGAATTTAGGCTGGACCACAGCAGTTATAAAAGATCAATCCATTCAGCTCCAAAGCTTTGGGTAAATTTGGCTGCAGGGCTTCACTGAGACTCTGCTTTTAGCAGCAATATTTCGAGGGTTTTGCTGCCAGTCTATTCCCTTTTCCCCAGTACCTTGGCTCCCAGCTCACATCTGTTGGCAAATGCATCACATATAATGCTTTCTTGCCTGTCTCTTTCAGAACATAGTCTATAATTAAATTTTTAAACCTGTCTTAATTGTGGGGGTTATTTTTCCTTCTTCTTTTTTTAATTTTTTTTTTCCTGTTAGAAAGAACAGGGGATACCCAGATTTGATGGGAGGTTTTAATCTGGAATGTGCAGTGGAGGGGGATGTCTCACGTCACTCAGCCTGGAGTGATCAGGGAGTCTGAAATACCTTCACAGCATGTTGCAAAGGGCAATTTGATCTGTGGGGCTAACACAGTGTTAAGCCTGAGTCACCTGGCTGAGACACGACACAGGTCCCTGTTCCCCTTTCCCCAAACCCCACAGTAGCTGCAGCCAGCTCAGGGCTGTGTTTTCATACAGAGACCATCTGACAGAGAGGATTTGCATGTGCTGCCTCTCCTCCCACTACAGTTTTGTACCATCTCTGTGGTAGTTACAGCACGGAACGTAAAGGGACTACTAAGGTCATTTAACATCCTTTTAGCATGATTTTAGGAGGAGAATAGAGGGAAACAAGGAGAAGACTAAATGATCAGCCCATTCTTTTCAAAGCTGGCAAGTGCCTTGAGGAGCACCAGGTGACTACATGGTGCAAATTGACGCTCTTTGCCCAAAGTAGTGCTGGTGGGCATGGGAAGAAAGTGCCAGCTTAAGAGAGCTTAAATATCTGAGGTGAAAGAGGTGGAGGCAGCCACAAGAGTGGTGGGAGGCTGAGTAGAGCAGACATAAAAGAGCCTACTTCAGTCTCCATCCAGACTCAGGAGCAAGGAAGGAGAGTAGAAAATTCACGGAAGTTTCTATTATGGTTAATTCAAACAGCCATAGCAATACCTAAAGCCTTCTGCCTGTTATCTCCCCCATCTGTCTCTCCCTGTGGCCTCTTCAGGTTCAATTTGTTTAAATGGGAGGTGGATGGAGCTTTGTTTGCAGCACAAGTGTTTGCTGCAGAGCATCTTGGACTGCCTTTGAGGCAATTTAGAGAATGAAATGTTTGCCTCCTGGTCACTCACTGCCAGGAAATGGCTGATCCAGCACTAGTGGTTGCTGTCAAAAATCATGCCTATAGAAACAGAGGAGTAAAGTGGTTGAAAACAGAGATAGGCCCAAGCAAGCAGCTGGATCTATCTGTCATGTGAGCCTCCATCACTGCAGTGGGACTGTGCAGGTGCCAGGTGCTAAGCAAAGCCCTCTGGCCATAAAACACGGGGCTGCAGATGTGATTTCCACCAGCTCCAAATGATCAGCCTGCTTCAGGTTTTCTTCCTACATAAGTCTCTGAGTTAGCCTCTTCACAGGTAGCAGAAGGACATTTCTTTTGTCAGAAACTTGTAGCTCTAATTGGCTCAGTCCTTAATTCCTTTCTTTCCAGGTTTGCAGCAGTTGCAATCACAGCAGGTCTATGAAGTGCTTTCTGTGCACTGAGGGACAGGCAGGTGAAGGGTCTGGCTCTCAATTCTCCTGGCTTGTCATTTTTATCAGGTTGTGTCCTCCCCCTTGGTCATTACAGGATAAGAAAGGCATTTTACTGTATTTTCTCAACCTTTAGCTTGTCCATCATTCCATGAGCAGGCTGCAGCATGGGAAGAGAGGAGATAAACTGTGGGGGGAGGGTTGGTTCAGGCCATTAGAGCCTCTGCAATAGGGAAGGAGATGGAAGGTACGGATACTTTCAAGGGGGGTGTGAGAAGGTCAGGAAGAGGAGGGTGATGACAGGGCTGTGAATCCAGGGAAAACAGAGCTGCAAAGTTTGCACGGGGACCCACGGGAGAAGGCTGTGGGCTGCTGCCTGTTTTGCTTGTCTTTACAGTGAGCTATGAAAGGGGCTGGGAGAGACATCTAAGAACGGTGTAGACAGGGGAAGAAGAGGCAGTCTCCCGTGGGCTGGTGTGAAAAGGGCAGACAGACGATCCCTAGGGGTATTTGGGGTATGGCTGTTGCCAGATGTGCCTACAGAGGAAATCACGAGGTCCGTCCATGTGTAGCACGCGAAATGGGAAGCTCCTAGCAGAGCCACTGAGAAATTCTCAACTCGTGAAGGGAAGATGACACGACCGGGCATTTAGCACAGGGACGATGGGCTGAAGCCTGCCTGCGGGTGCTGCGAGGGCTGGGGCTCAGCAGCCGCGGCAGGCTCTGCACAGCGCCGTGCTTGGCAGCCCTGCCAGGCTCAGCCTGTGCCCGGCCGCTGGCAAAGTCCCTCCGTGGCGGATTAAAAATAAGCGCTCCCGCCTGCTGGACAGCCTTCCTTGGAAAAAGAAACAGGGCAGCGCTGGCAGCCCGCGGGGGCACGCACACGCTCGCTTTGGGGGCACCTCTCCAAGGGCGGACACCCCCGAAGTCCCCTTGGAAGCAGAACAAGGCGTTCCCTTCCCTCCCTCCCTGCAGGCAGACCCCACATCCCCACCCGCATCCCCCGTGCCCGGAGCCCCCCGAGCCCGGGCGCAGGTGAGCGCCGTGGAGCCGGAGCGCCTCCCGCAGGGATGCGCCGGGATAACAACCCGCACCGGGGAGGGGGGATAAAACCCCCAAAAACCCCGCCCCCAAAACCGCCCCGAACTCCTGGATATTTCACAGACTAAATTATTTTTTTTTAGCAATGAAATCCTCTCTGCGATAGGACTGATCTCTCCCGGCTCTTTTGCGAGCCTCGTGAACGGGAGGAAAGAGGCAAAAGTATCCCTATACTTAAGGGAAAGGGACTGACAGACCCCCACAATGCAGTTCAGTCTAGAGGCACCGAAACCAGCAACCAAAACAACCCGTCTAACTTGCAAGTGGCTGTATCATTAAAAGGCCATAAATCCACGTTAGCAAATACCCTAAGCAGAAATCACAGCAAATCAATCACATTTTCACTCTGCCAGGAGGGACCGCCTTGGTGGATGGGTGAGAAACTCTCGAGACACAAGGTTCTTGTGTTTGTCATTAATTTCAGAAAGTCTTTGCCTCTCTCCCTGACTGTATTTTTCATCGACAGCCAAGGAAGGCAAGGGTTGGAGGCCTCTGGTTTGTACATAGTTGAGAAGGCACACTTCAAAGTAGCTGTAGCTGGCTTTCTTGTGCTGGCAGAAGAAGGTTTGAAGCCCAGTTCTACAGGGAGCTAAATACTTTCAGTAACGTCTCTAAGGCCTGCATAAATTTTGCCAGAGCAGGAGGAGCTGCAAACACTTCTGAGAAATTAAAGTGGTCCTGGCAAATTGAGAAAATTACAAAAAATAAAAGGTAGGTAATTCAGTTAAGGCAAAAGCACTTAAGGAGGAATAACCATCTGTACAAATGTATATCTCTGAGTTGTCAGTGCTTTAATAGCTCTGCAAATAGGGCTCTGGGTGTTAAAGTGGGTCAAAAACAAATTAAGGTTGGTGTTCGTGGCAATGGAAGCGTAAAAACAAACAATTACACTGTTTGTGTAATTGATGCCTAAAGTCATACGTGTTAAACCTGCCCTGTCGAGGGACTCGGGAGATCTTAAGCCCATTCAGAAAGCAAACAAACATTGTTTCACCTCCATGGATGTGAAATGAACCTTTTACTTTCCCCAGGTTTGGAAGGGCCTCAGCTGAATTCAGCATCAAGGTTTCTGTTTCATGGTGCAGGCAAGAGGGTCTGTCAAAGAGTAAAAAAGGTGACCAGAGTATTAGAAAAGCTTACTATCTGTAGGAAAAAGGATTGCATAGAAAACGCTGAGCAAAGGCAGGGCAGCAAGAAGAATTCTTAAGGCTGGAAAAGACCTGCAAGGTCATCACGTCCAAACTTTAACTGATCACCTTATTAACCAGACCATGGCAGTAAGTGCCACATCCAGTGATTTCTTAAACACCTCCAGGCATGGTGATTCCACCACTTCCCTGGGCAGTCCATTCTAATACCTGACCACACTTGCAGTGAAGACATTCTTCCTGATGTCCAGCTTGAGTTTATGTCCACTTGTCCTGTCACTGGTTGCCTGGGAGAAGAGCCTGACCACCACCTGGCTGTAACATACCCCAAGCCATGGGGAGAAACTGCTCCCCAGGACTATCACACCTGGCTACAGCCTTTCAGGTACTTGTAGAGAGCGATAAGGTCTCCCCTGAGCCTCCTTCTCTCCAGGCTAAACATCTCCAGCTCCCTCAGCTGCTCCTCACAGAACTTGTGCTCCAGACCCTTCACCAGCCTTGTTGCCCTCCTCTGGACACGCTCCACACCTCAATTTCTTGTAGTGACAGGCCCAGAACTGCACACAGCACTCGAGGTGGGACCTCACCAGTGCCGAGTACAGGGGGACAATCCCTGCCCTGGTCAGCTGGCAGAGGTGACAAGTTGCAGTGCAATTCCTTGGCACGCACATTGCAGGCAGAGTAAGCAGTAAGCACGTTAGACTGAAACCAGGCTGTGCCCGGGGCGACGCCTTTCTTATCGTGCAGCCCGGGCCGTGCAGCTCTGGAACAGTTTTGCTCATGACTGAGAGTCTCTTGTTCTTTGATTTTGCCGAGGACTGAGATAAACCCGGCGTGATTGCTCTGTAGAGGACTAAACCTTTCGCTCCCTCCTGCCCAAATCTCTCCGTGCCGGTGATTTAGCACGCCTCTACCACGGCAGGGCTGCTTGTAGCCGGTGCACCCCCTTTCCGTCCACATCTCGCCAGCCCCGGCGCTGCTCCCAACACCCGCCCC
>VZTJ01001275.1:846040-859898 GCA_013397795.1 Orthonyx spaldingii
GCTGCAGAGGGCGGGTGGAGAAGGGAGCGAAACCCCACCTGCGGTTCCCAGCCAGCCCCTCCTCCGCCCCGCAGGTGTCCCCGGAGCAGGTGGTCCTGTGCCACAGCCCTCTGCAGCTCTTCAGCCAGTTCCACCGGAGGTGCATGCTGGTGGCCGGGCAGGGGCCCGTGGAGGAGAATGCTCACAAGTATCCTTTGCTCCGTGTGCCTCATGGTGCTCTGTGCATCCTGCCGCGGCATCCCAGCTAAAGGCTGCTGCTCCTGCCCTGCCCCTACCCCTGGCACTCACTTGCTCAGCTTCTAGAAGCACAAGGAGACACAAAGGTCATTGGGCTTACCTTATGGGGCAGCGTCCTTATGGACAGGCTCAGGTGCAGGCACTGTTGATCCTCATGTTGGTCATCTCCTGGCTCCCCTGTTCAGTGTTTGGCTTCTCACGCTCATTACCTCTCCAGGGATTGCTGTTCTGTTGGTGGGATGTGACCATGAAGATGCCATCAGCTTTAGGTGTCACTCACTTATGAGATAAAGTTGTGCTCCTCCCATTCTTTCACGGCAAAACCCATTAGAGATCACTCCCAACTGTCCCGTAGATAAGGTTTTCCCTAGAATCTGACAACAATTGAAGCAAGTCAAATGCAATGGGGCTTTGAGCAATCTGGTCTAGTGGAAGGTGTTCCTGTCTGTGGCAGGGAGTTGAGAACTAGATGATCTTTAAGGTCCCTTCCAACCCAAACCATTCTATGAAATATCATTAGAGTCAGAGCATCCCAGCACAGGGAAGTGGTCTAAATGACAATACCACATGCATATTGCCTGGCTGAGGTAAAGGAACAGCAGGTCAGATATGTTTGCAGGGAGGTAAGAACTGCCTTCAGTGTTTGCAACATCTCAGCCTCTGTACACAGTGAGCCTGCACTCAACATTTAACTTCATTTGTTACAAAAACATGGCCCTTTCCTGTGTTTCCCCAAGGCACAGAGGGTGAGCTAAAGGCGAGGTGTTCTGCAAGCAAATGCAACTCATCCTTCACTTGTACATTTTTGTCAGCACAGACCATTTTCCTTACATTCACTGAGCTGACCAAAGCTTCACTGATTCTGTTTCAGCCTCCCCAGCCCCCTGTGCTGCACCAATATCAGCACCCTGGCATAAAGGTCTCCCAAAGCACATCTATTCTGTCTTGGAGTGGCAGCGTCTGCTCTTTGTCCAGTTCCAGGGATTGCTGTTTAGTCACTTCAGTTTGGGTTTTTGTAACCTTTAGGGTTGAAGGACAGTCTGGCTGAAAGCCATGAGGTTATGCATTACTGCACTCTAAGTAATGCTCTATTTCTAGGACTTGTATTGCTTAATCCTATAGATGCTTTTGCAAGTAACTTAAAGAAAAACAACAACTTAAAAAAAAAAACGCCAAACAAAGCAGTCTCCACAACATTCCTTGATGGTCTGAAATAGCCTGGGGTTCAAGCACGTGGTCACCATGGAGGCACTGAGGAAGGCATTTCCCCTGTTGGACATGGTGGACCTGAGCCGGAGGCCGAAAGAAGTGGTAATTTCCTGAAGCATCAGCAGAAGGGGTGTTCTGGTGCAGAGGTGGTCACAGCACACAGCAAAGGGACAGGGCAGCTGGCCACTGGTGACGTCCCTTAGCAAGAGCCTGGCACTGACACTGAGCAACCAGGACCTCTACTCTTTGCAGTGTTGGCTCCTGCAGGAAGGGCCGTGACTCTCCCCTCGCCTTTCTCATGCCATGCCTGTCTTCCATTACTATTCCTTGCAGTGAGGGGTAAGATAGTTTGGTTGACATCTCCAGCTCTGAGACAGGAGTACAAGATCTGTGAAATCCCATCTGGGATGGGGGGAGGGGGAAAAATCTTCCTTCAGGATTCCAGGTGGCTTTGTCCTGCCTTTTTATGGAACTGCCTTGGCAGGTTCAAAGAAAGCATTTTTAGTTTTGTTTTGGAGATGGCATTAGGTTTTGCATTGCTAATCCAGCCTTCCTTTTTTTCTGGCAGCCTCCTCCAACCACTGGCTTCCCCACTATAGAAGGTAAGCAGTGGCCTGTGTTTACGTATGAGCAGCAAGCAGAACTAACAGCAAGGCAGGCCAGCTGGGATGGGAGCTAATGACGTGCTGTCAGCTCACTGCTATCCGTGGGCAGCGTATGCAGAGGGTACAGCCAGGAGGCAGCCTCACTGCTGGAAAAAGCTGGATAAAAGCAAAGCCAACTTTTCTCTGTGCCATGTTGCAGTATCTGGACCAGTGGTGCCCATGGTGCAGTGATGTGCAGACTGGAGCCCTAGCACCAGCTGTGTTCCAGTGGTAGCTGTACTTGCCAGGACATCCCAACACAGGAGGGGTTTTGTTAGTTTTTGGTGATGGGGCCTATACTTGGATGCTGTGAGTTTCCAAACATCTCTCGAAATCTTGCAGGGGTGATTCTGTTTGGTGAGCCAGTAAGGTGGGAGACAAGCCTGCAACTCATTACTGATGTACTCCTGAGCAATGGGAACCCTGGGGCAGAGCTGCAAGATGTACCATACCCTCATCTACCTATCCTTGCCTGCAACATGGACCTCCTGTGGATGGCTGAAGCCAAGGTGCCCAGGTGAAAAGCATGTGTGACATTTGGTTTAGCCTATTTCATACTCCTCTCCTGCAGATGATCTTTTCCTACTGCATTTTTTTAGCATTTGAATGTTTTAAGAGTTTGATTGTATGATGTAGTTAGCAGCAGAGACATGAAAGCTGCTTGAGAAACAAAGACTAAAACTTGGGAGAAGCAAAAGCTAGACCACTGCCTGTGGATGTGTGTGTGGGTGGACACCATATCCAAAACAGGCAGTAACCAAGGAGTGCTTGCTGCTCCGTGGTGTTACTGGGGATACTGATGACCTCTTTTCTGGGGCAGGTTTGGCCATGGCACTTTTCTCCTCTGCTTGGAGACCATCTACAAGAAGGTGACAGGCAGGGAACTGAAGTACGAGGCCTTGATTGGCAAACCCAGCCCCGTCACCTACCGCTATGCCCAGTACCTGATACAACAGCAGGCAGAGAAGCAGGGCTGGAAGGCTCCCATCCGACGCCTCTATGCAGTCGGGTAAGGCACTTTTTCCTGCTGGTTTCCCTTAGGGAGTTGCATACTGACTGCTCTTTAGTGGGCTGGTTTGTTTTTTGGGGTTTTTTGTTTTGCTTGCTTGGTTTTTTTTTTCCTTGAGATATTTCTAAAGTTAATACCAAAATCCCAGTGGTGTCTCTAGAGCCTCACATCCTGGAACAGAGGCTTGCTAGCTTTTTGTACCCTGCACTGTAGGATGCAGAGTGCACACAGAGTGACAGATTAAAGACAAAATTAAGAGACCCAGATGTAGTACTGTTAGCTCAGTTTGGCTGAACACTTTGGGAATGTAGGGAATACAGTACAGTAATTGCTGAAACTGCTGTGGGTCCTTTGAATGTGCTGTCTCCCCTTTGGAAGGTGTTTGTGAGGCACATGGCCTGAACAGGACACACTGTGAGTGGACTCGTGACTGGCCCACTCTAGGTGTTCCTCGTGATGTTAGTAAATATTCACACCCCTTCCTCCTTCAGTGCTGTCTTAATCCCAATCCCCCAGAGCCAGAGAGAGATGCATGGGCTTGTTTCTCATTTCTGTTTCACACTGTGACATTATCCAGGGATAACCCTATGTCTGACATCTACGGGGCAAACCTCTACAACAACTGCCTCAAGTCAGCTCAGCAGAACCAGGTCCAGGCTGGGGTGAAGAGGAGCCCACAGGCAGCCACTCCCCAGACTGAGGGTTACCTGGAGCTGAGGAATGACTGCAACAGTTCAGTGGAGAGCTGCAAGTCCATTCTGGTCTGCACCGGGGTCTACCGCCACAACGCTGATGTTCCCCAGGAAACACAGGCACACGCAAGGGAGACAGTGTTCCATGGACATCGGGACTTCTGCTTTGACCCCAGCCTGGTGGAGGCATCTTACATAGTGCAGGATGTGGATGATGCTGTGCAACTTGCTTTTAAAAAAGAAAACTGGAGCTAGGGGTTAAGACAGGTGTGCCTAAAGATCTACTGTAAGGGATTTTATGTACTGGAAGGGGAAGAATGGGAAGGGACCTGGGGTGATCTTCTAATCTAGCCAATGTGAAAGAAAACTCACTGTTGCAGCACTAAAAGCCCCTTAATTTTATTGATACTCATCTGCCGTCCTGACAGCTGCCCACAGACTTTCGACTGTGACTCTACATTGCTGCCAGCCGTAATTGAGCCGTAATGGAAACAGGGTATAAGGAGCAGGCTTGTCCCAGCAATCCCAGTTTTGTTCAGCTCTTACAGTTCATTGTTTTCCACACTTTGTGTGCAAAGATCAGGGGAGCCCACCCTCCTCTTTGTGAGGTGTTTGAGGGTGAAGCTCTGCCCCACACAAAGAGCCACCATCAGCCAGCGCTCCATTCGTACAATGTGCTGTTTGTCCAGCCTGTGACTCGAGCACACCAGAAGCTGGGCTGTGGTGGCACTGTGCCAAGAGAAGGCTTTAAGTCTTAACATTCTCCTTGTGAAGAATAAGTGCCTACAGACTTTAACAAATTCTGTTTGCCTGGGGATTTGCCACTGCATCACTGTCACTCTGAAACAAAGTTCTATTTTGCAGTCATCTGGCAGCTATGGAGAGGCAGGGCCCCTCAAAGGAAGCTGCAGTAGCCAGAGCAACTTGGTGCAGGGCTCAGGTGAAAGTTATATTGTTCCCTCCCCCCTATTTAGCATTCTGGGAACACTCCTGCCTTTTCACATCCCACTGGGGAGCCAGCAGCCTGCTCTCAGTAGCAGAGGAAACCACCACAGAGTTTGAATTGGCAGAGTTGTCTTTGCCCAGAACTCAGTGCTGCAGCAAAAGGCTCTTTTGGCACCCACTCTGATCCCAACTGTTGCAAGGAACATCCACCTGTTCCAGCTGGCACAGCTTCCAAGAGGGGCCCTTCTTTGGAGCAAGGGCCAAACAAAAAGAGTCACACTCCACCTTTGCTCCTTCCTTGCATGCAAGGATTCAAAGAGAAGATCATCAAGCCAGGATGATACCAGAGCCCCAGATCCCCAGGCTTGATCTTTTAGAATACAAATGTCTGTGTCTTTCAGTTCCTTTGTTCCTATCATCCCTCATGTGGTTTGCAGCTCAGGGATACCCCATACAGTCTGATCTCTGATCCCTCCTCTTTCTTTAACATGCAGGTAGAGTCCCCCTAACATGAATTAGCAGCTGGGACTTGTCTATCTGGGAACATTTCCCTAACAACATGCATCTTCTATTGCTGCTGTTCTCCTAGCTCAGGCTATCCAGAGAAAGATAAGACTGGCATCTCCACAGACATTCCAAAGAAGATAAGCAAAGATTGCATGAGAAACTCACGTGAAAGGTTTGGCTTAGTGAGGAGTGTCTTAATTCCAGAGGAGCATTGTGATTTTAGAAGCACAAATCAGTCTCTGTATATGATGAGAAGCCTTGGAGCCGACACAACTGAGTTGGTGTTCCTAATTATAGTCAGCTCACACTACACTGAAGTATCAGAAACAGGTCTGCTCTGCCTCTTCTCTCCTCCTTCCTGTTTTACCAGGCAGCTCCATACACAGGGTACAAACAGGATGTTCTGCACAGAAGTTTGAATTCTTAATTCAAATCTCAGCATCCATGTCCACTGAAATTCTGCTCCAGCAGTTTTCCATCCTCTCAATACCGCTCTATCTTCTTAGGAAGGTCATTGCAGCATAGGCTCTATTCTTATGTTGTGACAGGCTCTGTGTGAAGCAGACCAGGTGCTCTTTCAGTTACCCAGGCAAAAGAGGTCCTCCTCTGTTTCTCTGTCATGAATAGGAGGAGAAAAATAGTTCTTTGCATGAATTTCCCTCCTGTGAAACCCACAGTGGGAAGCACTCTTCCTCTCTTAGTACTACTTGGGGTTCTTCTCCTTTGTCTCATCAGGACAAGAATTGCTTGGCTGTTTCTAAAAGCAGCTATAATGGGAGGAACACAGATTTGAATCATTTTCCTTTCACTGGAGAGAAAAAGAAATTACCATTTCATCTAGTTGCACAAGACACGGGCCTGCCTCCAGTTTCCAGAAGAGTAGGCACGGGGAAGGACTTTGCAGATAACACAGGGAAGGTCCTTTAGCTGCAGCACTTCTCCAGTCACAGCTGTGCTGTGCACCCAGCATGCAAGGCCTGAAACTGGAGTCCAAACCCCATTTATTCATAGGGTAGCTCCAGTGTCCCTCAGCCTCACTTTCCAGAGGTGCCGTCCACTGCAGAAAGAGCAACACTCCCTTTGCTTGCAGTATTTGCTGACTTGGGTGGTAACTTCCATGAGATTCCTTGGAATGGTCCTCTAGGCCATCATTACATAGACCTCAGGGAGCTGGTTGCTGGCAGGAAAAATGAGCCACACTTTCAGTGTGGTGGGTGCTGACTGCAGAAATGCTGAGGTCTGTCCATCTGCAGCAAGCCTTTGGCAGGGCTCTGTCTTGTTACTTGTTAAAAGTGTGGTGCCAGTTCCTCAGAGACAAGGTGCTGCTGAACCACTGTACCCTGAGGGCTGCAGCACCTCTCTCAAGGAAGGAGGAGGTTTGCATTTGCACAGAGAGGGAGCCAGGCATCTCCATCTTTGGAATAGCAGTGGAGGTGAGCTGACTGATGTGAATCTGCTTCAGATGCCAAATCTGCTTTTAGCTCTGGTTTTGGGGTTTTTTTTTCACCAGTGTTCTGGGAGTCTTAAAAATGCGTAGGAGGAACTTCAGTGATAAGGAATTTAAAAAAATGCTTTGCTTGTGAGTTGAAATTGAACAGAAGGGAGGAGAAGGAATCTAGAAATATCTTGTACCCTTTCCCTAATTCATACCAAGTAAGATTGCATTAAAAACTCTGCTTGTTGCTCTCTGCACTAATTAGCCAGATGGGCTGCCCTTGGTCTGAGCAATGCAAAGACTTTTCCCTCCTGCCTTTCTCAGCTCCTTGAAGCAGTGCACTTTGTCCGAGTCCCTACCTGCATGGACCCAGTGGATGGAGTAGGAAATCTGGCTTCTCCAGCTGCTGTTGCACATGGACTTGATTCTGAAAGGTTTCTATTAATGAAAGTGTTTGCCAGGTCTCCTCTGTTCCATGAGTTGTGCTAGAGTGCTGTACAAGCTTCTAGCTTATCTGCAATTAATTTATGGACATCTGTTATTGCTAGAATTCAGGGAAATCCTTTTTCCTTGGAACTGGAGCTTCCTGAAATTAGCTTCAAGTGTGGCTGGAACGAAACTCTTCCTTTGTCTCATGTATTGCTCAGAAGTGGTGCCTCTGAAGCCATATTTTTGTCCTTCAGAGCAAGGAGACTTCTGTGCAGATTATGGGACCAAGCAGGAGAGGGGACTTCACTCCTGATCCAATACCTAAATATTTACATGGTGCACTGCCCTAGACAACAAACAGGGTGAAGACCTGATCCTAACAACTCCATCTTCCAAAGATGAATGGGTCTGAGTCAAGCCAGAAGGGAGCTTGCAACTGAGAATAGCCAGAAGGAACCAAGGGGTAGACTGTGTTTTGGAGCTGAAGCAGAGAGCTTTTATGTCAGGCAATAACATGGTAGCCAGAGAAGTCAATCCCTTTATTCCAGGGACACATGCAACTACTAACCTGGCATTCAGGGAGTCAGATAACACTCCTGTCCCCTTCCAATCCTAATCCTGCCATGTCTTTCTCCCTCTATTAAATGGCAGTGTTTCAGGTTGTGTCACGTGCACTGTAGAAGAGTGATTATGTATCTTCTCTTCTATGATATTTTATACTCTTCTATGTATTTTAGATTTCATGTTCGTTTCAATGCAGTTACAGAGTTGTTGCTTTGATCAAGCACGTGTGTACAATAATAAAAGATGTTTTCTTTGAAATAAATTTTAACTTCTTGTGTGTACATTTAGTGGGGATTATCCTGCTGTCTTTCACATCTTTGCCCATGATGATTATTAGGGCAAATGCTGTTCATTTGGTTTTTTCTGTTTTTCAAGTGATTATCAGATTTTCTTCAGGGAACCACCCTGAAAAACATCCCTTCAGCAATTAACTGGCAAACTTTCAGACTAGAACTAAAAGCTTCCCCTGATTTCAATGGAAAATTAAAGATCCTGCTAGGTGAAACCATCATCTTTAATGATCTAGAAACAGCCAATTCACTTGCATTGTTCTTATATTTAATCAGAAAGTTTCCCATCTACAAAGTTCACAGCGCACAGGAGGCACATTAGAAGCAAAACAAGTGTGATGCAGAGTCCTGAGAACTTGGTGCTGAAAGCAGCAATTGGTAAAGCAGTTTTGCAGGGACTGGACAAGGATTCCCATTCTCAGCAGAGAGAGGAATTGAATTATATTCTACATCCTGGAGAAGCAACCTGTGGCCCTGACCTCTAATAAATAATGATAAAAAGTGTTAATCAGCTGCCTCCTTTTATCCAGTGCTCCAGTAGTTGGAGCACTCACCCAACATAGGGCTAATTGAGGTTTAGTTAAGGAGAGATCACAACCTGAAACTCCCAGGTGCATGCTTTTAGTCCCTATTATCAGAGCAAAAGAGCAGCCTAGGGTTAAGGTGTCCCTTCCAGGAGAGCCTTAGCTGGAAGTTAGAGTCCCATAAAAATCCTTACTCAGGCTAAGGTGCAGAGTGAAACACTGGCATCGTGAAACACTGAAGAAGGAGCAACTTGAACAAAAGGATTGAGAGCCCTATTTAAATTGGAGTTTGCTCCCAGGTGAATGCTGTGAGAAAAGCACCCTGGGAAGTGCTTGGTTCCTGCTCGCCCTGGTACCTTTGGGGGCCTCCCCAAACCCTTCCATTACTAGACCTTCCTAACCCTAATTATAAAAGCATAAGTCTTAGTGGGTTTTTTTATAGCCACAATCCATTTGGTGAATACTGTGCACTCACAGATCCAGTCTGCAACAGTTTAAAACCCCACACCAGCAAGGCAGCTACCTGTTCTCTAGGAACCAAACTTCCATGAAGAAAACACTTTTCTCTTAATTCACTATAATAAACCTACTTTTCCCTTTCAGTCAGTTCATCTACAAAGAAGTTTTATTTTCTCCTCAAAGTCAGATCCATACATGCTCCATGCTAAGACTGAGAAGTACAAAATACCAAGAGCAAACTCCAAACCCACTATCCAAATCCCTACCCTGCTATAAGCATGAAAAGAAATGTCTTGGCATTTTATGCTGGTATTGAAAGCTCTTTGAACCGAAATGTAATTACAAGCAATAGACTGTTACACTTTTATGTCCTTTTGAAGAGTATCTGCATTCCCTGAACCATAACACAGGATCAGCAGTTTAGTTACAAAGACCTCGTTCGGAAGCCAAGGCATCGTTGAATTTTGGTACTGGCCAGGTGAAACTTTTTCACACTTATCTGTAACTTCAGCCCTGACCATTTGAATGGGTTAGATAAGTGCAGTACAAAGCGTGTGTCAGAGAATCCCAGAAGCTTCCTTTCCCACACAAAAAGCATTTTAAGTATGGTTGGAGCAGATTATGCTCGAACTCACTGAGATCAGCTTTGCCTCCTTCCCTCCCACTGCTGCCACTTTCTGACAGCTTACTGCAGGGTATAATTAGGTATCTAGTTTCTGGTCTTTCTTTCAGGCATATATCTCCCTCTTTTTATTTTTCCTTCCCCCAAGAAATTGAGTCATTTTGTTTCCTCCCAAGTTCACCCCTCAAGAAAGTTTTGCCTTCCCCCAGCAGGGGTATTTTTGAGGGCACACTACTTGTTTCCACTCGTAGTGTAAACTAAAAATGGTAGCATTTTACATATTCAATATGACTGTTGCACAAAACTCTGTTGTCTGCTGTTTGCCTTTAAATATATGTATACACACACATCTCTGTGCATACACATCAATACATAAAAAAAGTCAAAAACATAGCTTGGGAGCTGCTGAAGACTAGAAGCTATTTATAGTTTAGCTTTTTAATGTTTTAGCAGTAATGGTTAAGCACTAACACATCCTAGGACTGCACATTGCATTAAATAACTAGATCACATGGGAAGCATCAGCTTGTCATCTCTCATCCTACAGTGTGCTACAAAAAGCTCTTCAGTGCTTTCTCGAGTAGAAGACACTTCTCCCCTCATTCCCATTTTAAGGCAGAGGCACAATTTCTGCTTCCTTTCCTACAAATAAGCTCCTTTGTTATTCTCACCTGTTTATTTGGGTTGTGGTTGCACTGCTGGAGCCCATGCTCAGCCCAAAGAAGCCCTTGAGCTTCCACCCTCCTTCCTGGTCATAGCTCCCCTTGCCCTGTAGCCCCAGGTCCCTCTTCCCACCTGCCTACCTTGGATGTAGGAACCGTCACAGCCCCAGCAGGTGTCCCGTGGTGTCTGGAGAACCGTTTGCGCGAGCCTGCTCTTGCCCTGCTCACACAGGCTCAGCCCAGGCAGGCCCCCTCAGCACTCAGCTCCCTCCCAGCTGCCTCAATTCCCTGCACCCAGCTCCCCACATCACCTGGGTGGCCTGGTCAGAGCCCATTTCCCAGGTCTGCAGAGCAGCTGTGAGTGACAGCCCACCCCTCCCAAAGCCCAGGGATCCCCACCCAGTTCCATTTACCCCAGCGGGTGGGACACCAGATAGCCACCCAAAACTTTGGGAAATGAGGCTTTTTCATGAAATGAGTGCCTGGATCAAAAGCAGAGGAGATGTGAGTGCCTGTGGTGGGCTGCCAGGGCAGCTAAGTGAGCATGTTCCCTATGGCACACAGGGAATTGCATTGCTCAGGAAATCCAGAGCATGACAGCCAACGAGGCAAAGCTGTCACTGTCTGCTGCTCAGGTAGGGCAGGACCAGCTCTCTCTGCATGGGGGCTGTTGCCCTGAGCAGCCCAGATGGATGCTTGGTTTTCACTCCATATCCTCTTGTAGAAATGGAAAACTCCCCTTGCAGCAGAACGTGGCAAGACCAAGACCAATTTAGCTAATGCTGAGGACTGACCACACATGGATCATGCCAGAGACACAAGTGTTGGCACTTACCTGAGCACAGTCAGGTGAAGGTGCCCACACACCTTGGATAAAGGCCAGGATCCAGAACATAAGAATGTGGTTTTACCCTCTGCTGTGGACCACACACGCTTACACTGCCAACTAACCCAGCCTTTCTGTGGAAAACAAGTTAGGAGGCACAGCTGGTGTCATTCACACCACTCTGAGCTGTCCTGAACGGGGCAACTCCCAACAGCTGCCAAGCAGCACTGGGCTCTGCTTGAACGTGAAAGAGCAACACAGAGAGCAATCATCCTGCTTAGCCGTGGCCTCCATCCTCGTGCTCCCTATCAAACAGAGACCATCCACAGAGCCCTAACTGAGGTGTTTGTGGGGTTGTACAAAAATTGTAGTCTAAGCAATTGTTTGGCCATGGATTTTTGTTTGGCAGTGAAGTCGGTCAAAGAGAGAAAACCTTGCCAGCAAAACACACAGGGGTCAGCAGCAGAGCCCAGGCTCTCATCCCTGACAATCCACACAACTCCAGAGTCTGGAGAGCAAAGCCAGCACGATGGGAGTGCATCTAACAAGATACACTTGCTGTCTTCTCGCATCTTGAATGACCTCAGACCAAGCTGCTCGTCTGAGAGCTCACTCTGCTGCATTGCTTCTGGCACACAAAACCTTGCCACTCTCCTGTGATGGGTGCTTGTGGGCCCTCACAGTGCAGAGGGAATAGTGTCCCCCATGTCACTGCAGCAACCTGGCAGCACCTTCGAGGCACTGATGTGGGATGTGGATCATGGGGAGCAGCCTCTGGGGAAGGCAGAGGGCAGAGGGGGTGCCAGAGGTGTGCTGCCTGGGCCAGGCACCTTGACAGAGGCCCATGAGCTGCCTGGGCTAAATGCAGGCAGTGCTGTACAGGGCTGCTGGGAGCCTGCTCTGAGAGGCCCTCAGCTTCAGGCTGTCATGTTGGAAAGAAATGGTAACAGCCTTCTTTGGACTCACCTGATCTTAAACTTGTGCATGCCAGTGATGCTTGTCACAGTTACCAAGCTTGTGGTACTGCCTGCTGCATCCTGAGCCCTCCATGAGCAACTGGGTAGGTGTGCTGCCTGTTTTGCCCTGGAGTGAAGCCTCATGTTCTCCTCATGCTGGCACCAGGCTTGGACACACCAGCCCATTCACCACCCTGCAGGCTGGGCTGTTCTTTTGGACGCTCATGTTTCTTATGCTAAAATTGGTGTCCCTCTTAAAATGGTTTTATTTGCTAATGGAAATGTGGAGTTAGTGAGCAAACCCTCAGGAAGAAAGCACATGGTGTGTTCAGCATCACCTGGTGCTGGGGACCATGACAAGGTGACTGAGAGGAAGGCAGTGACACAGGTAGCGCTGATGCAAGGTTGAATCTTGGCAAGTGTATCCCAGCATTGCAAATGTAATGTGAGTGTGGCAGAAAATAGATGTCCCCCCTCCGAGCTGCAACCCAGCCACGCAGGACATGGCAGCAGGGATGCAGCTGCATGGATTTAGAAGCAGGATAGCAACCTGTGTGGGAGACCACGGGAACGCCTGCTTGTTTCTATCCCAGTTTAGAGATGATACCATTTCAGTCCTGTGCTGCCCAAGTAATCATATTTAGGCTTGCGTAGCCTCCAGTTACCTTCTCTTTTTCCCTCTGTTCTGACCATGCTTTTAGAAAACGGATTTATCTGTGCTCCCTCACTCCAGTCTCCATTGACAGCAATGCTTTTCTTTGACTCTTCTTTCCCCTCCTGCTTTTTCTCCTGATTATTGTTCTATGTCCAAAGAGATCTTTGTGTCAACCCACCCCAAGTTCTCCCTTTCCCTGTCTCAGTTATCTCTTTGCTTCAAGTTTAAGCATGAATTCTCCTTCTACCCTAGGATGATTTCTCTTTGTTGCCAAGAGCAGCCAGGGACATTGACTGGAGCAGGGCTCCTCAAGGAGCTTGCACCAACATCTATTAGATGGTTGTCACTGCTGTCCTGGATGTCCTTTCCCAATACTAAGCAGCTTTTGCTCAGTCCCATGTGTTGACATAGCAACACCCTCAAAACATGAAGCTGTTTTGGCTCTCTATCTCAAAGTGTAGTTAATACAGACATTTGTGGAGACAGTTTATTTGGTGTGCTTCACATCATTGTTGGCAGCATGTGGCTCACCACTGGCGGGCACAGGTACGAATGAGGGCTGGTGGTGCTGAGCACCAAGCCACTTTGGAACACGATGTGCCAAGCCACTAGTGCTGGTGATGAATGGATCCAGCCAGCTATCAAGCTCAATTCGAGGCCATTAATAAGGGGTCAATAAAGGTTCCGACTGGTGATTTCAGTAGAAGTAGGAACTTCAGGGCTATTCATATAAATTTAAACCTCTGTCCCATCATGGCAAGCTGGGCAGGGCCCTCAGCATGTGGATTGGCTCAACTCAGAAAATTGATGGGATAAAAGACACTTACTTTGATGAACAAATACCTACACCAGACCAAGTGTCGGGGCAGATGAATATCCAGCAGCACAGATGAGCCACGAGTGAGTGCTTCACTGTAGGCTCTGTGCCAGGCCAACTGGTCTTTGTCTTGGTCCGCTTAGAGAGATGAGGGGAGACTGAAGCACTTCCGATGTTACGGAGTGGGTGCTGTGGCACGTCCGTGGGCGACTCGCCCAGGCGCGGCTGGCTCCATTGGCGGGGGTCCTGCGGGGCAGGAGGCAGGATGCTCCCCGAACGTGGAAGGGGAGCATCCCCGGGGACAGGGCGGGGGCGCTTTCCTCCCCCTCCCTTTCTCGCCCCCCTCCTCCCCTCCCCCGGCCGCGCAGCCTCTCCC